>JBBKCR010060745.1:0-10455 GCA_037577295.1 Ladigesia roloffi | reverse complement strand
GAGAGAGAGAGTGAGAGAGAGAGAGAGAGAGAGAGAGAGAGAGAGAGAGAGAGGGGCCGTTTCTCTTCCAATATAATTTACAAGGTAATGTAAGTAAGAAATTGATGTCCTTCAGTAATGTTACTTTATTTTATTGTAGGAGGGCTTAGATGAATCTTGTCTTTTCTCAGTAAATATTCTATTGATATAAGGTGGGAATTGGCATTCCATTATAGCAATGGTTCTCAACCTTTTCAACATTAAGGCCCAACTATCTATCACAGCATGTTGCCAAGGCCCACTTGGACACATTAGATAATCATAAATAACCAATTGCGGACCAATGGCCTGTCTCAAAATTAGATTCACGGACCAATCAAAAACCTTCGCAGCCCACCAGTGGTCCCCGGCCCAGTGGTTGAGAAACCTGGCATTAAAGGAATGTACTACTTTTTTAGAGCATATCTCTACTAGCTTTATTTCTTAAATACCTGTCGATTACCACAAACGATCATTTTGTTACCTTATCCTATACTGATAAATGCAGAAAAGTGACTCGAAAGCAACATATAACAGAAGCCAGAGGGCCGGTGCAGAATTCAAATATGACTATATAACTGGTATTCAAAACAAGGCTACAATAAATAAGACTTCTTCTGTTCCATGGGTGTTGATGCCCTAGGGCACCCCTAATGCTCGCCATCCACTGGAGATACAGTTACCAGACACATATTCATGTTATAAACATCCAGTGTAAGCCAATACAAATCTGGCATTAAAGTCAAATACAAAATATAGGCATACAAAATATATATTTTGTCCAACTTTCTTTTTCATTAGTATATTTTGCTGTGTCAAATCTTCAGGAAATCAGATTTCCTCTAACAAGACTTCTGAGCCTTCCTATATCCAATTAGCCAGACAGTATAAATGAAACTATTTTATAACGTTTAATATTCATAAAAATGGATGCGTGTTCATGTGTAGAAAGCAAGTATATAAAGCAACGATCAACTTAACAAACCATTACAGGCTTATCAAAGCTATACATATAACTGTAATTCAGTAAGTTAATAAATGTTCATTTCTGATGTTTTATGCCAGAAAATGTATGACACATTTATCGTACCTGATTAATTAGAATACACAGACTACACTGTACAACTTTGTTTGTGTGGGGGCGGAGTTTCTGCATTTGGGGGTGGGGTTTGTGTGTGTGTGGGGGGGGGTTGTGCATGTGGGGGCGGGGTTTGGGTGTCGGCGGAGTTGCTGCATGCATACATATCTCATCCTTTTAGGGGGTGGAGGTGTTTGGATAGCCCTGTTAAATTTGTAATCTTAAAATAATCCACTCCACTTAATTGATAGAAAAACAAACAACACTGGAAATCAGCTCGGGTTTTCCTCCAACTCACCAGATGCAAATTAAGTGACACGTCAATGCACAGACATGCAGCTTGGATTTCCAGTGGTGTGTGTCCTTCTATTGGTTTAGTGGTGTGGGTTCTTTGCAAAAGATTAGAGAATCAACAGCACTGGTGAACTAATTATTTATATTAAATTTTTTGGGGGGGCAAAAAGATCATTATAATATTGGAAATGTTTTGAGTAAGTGTATCACTGCACATACTACCTTTTTGTAAAAACGTTATTCACATCATGATGAGAATTTGCTTTAAATTTGCATTTAAATCTTCTAGCCATCCATTGTTCACAGAAGCTCCATTGCATGTAATATATTCATGTTCATAAGCTTTATTCCTAGAGTCTTATTAATGTGTACATACTCTCTTCCATAATACATAAGGACCCCAGTGCCCAACTGTGACATTTCTGCTAGAACGGTGAATCAAATCTTTGGTAACTGTAGTGTTCTCCACTCTGCTTTCCACCTAAGTAAAGGATTTGTCAGTTCATAAGCTACTACACATGCAAAGCAAAATTGAGGGGCCAGCTGATACACTTGTAATTGTGATTATTCAATATTGGGCCATAATACTAGTTACATTTTATCATTTAATTATTTATGTCTTGTGCACCTCCTTTGGATCATTTTTATGGATAGCCTGTTGTAACAGAGACTTTTTACTTAAAAATGTACAAATACATTATTCTGTAAAGGTTCTGCGAAGTGATGAACTGTAATGCCTATAAAAAAGACGCTGTATGAAAGGCTGCAGAGAGGCTAGTGGTATGAGTACTGAGTCATAACTGGTGATTTTAGCCTGGTCTGGAAGACCACGCTCACAGCAAGAGCGATGCACGTCAAGTCACACTGTCAGTGTATATCAGTGTATATCCATTTGGTGCACACACTTTCCCTCCATTTAGAGAACCGCTGAAGTGTTCCTCTTAGTGACACTGGGGATGACACTCCACCATAATAGGACAATTTCCTCCACATTCTTTCCCTCCAGTCCGTGCTCATCCTAATCCGTAGCCAATCATAACAGTGCGGTTAATCTGCCTGTTTTCGCTGTTTTGCCTTAATAGGGATTTTGGGATGGAAGGCCTAACGTTGTGGGCCTGGAGTTTGTCTACCACAAGGGGAGTTATCTTGTTATCTGCAGTGAGGGGCCTTTGCAGGCTTTTAAGAAAAGGTGTGCATGCTGGAGACATGCTTGAATTGACCACCACACTATTTGAGCCCTTAGACATTCTATTTTTTCCAGTAGCCTGAGCTTTTGATGCCATGTCATGTGTGTGCTTATTTGTGTAGGCTTTCAGGACAAAAATGTTCATTACAATGTTGGAGAGCCAAAATGTACTTTGCAAAGTGATTATTTATTTGCTTATTTTCCAAAAGCCAGGATTAGGGATTACTACTGTAATACTCTATTTCCTTAATGAGCGGTTTGGAAATTGATATGGGAACACACCGACATAAATACTTACTCTCTAGATAAATGGCCTTTTAGCTACATTTAGATTTAATTATCTGTTTACTTTATTTATTTTACTAGCTTGCACAGGGGAGATTAACAGCTTGCTGCCCCAAACAAACAAACAAATAAACACACCAACAAGCAAATAAATTAATACATGTATGTGCACTAGTCTTCTTGGTGGCATTGTACCAGGACATTTTGGACCAGTAATAGTGGACCACTTTTAAAACTACTAATAAACAAATAAATAAATAACCAAACAGCAGAGATCCAAAGTTTTGTTTGGATAATATTGGCATCATTGGTATACACGTATTTCTACACATGTAATAACTATTATATATCACTATATACAATAACATATAATATATAATATATAATCATAATTCGTTTGGCCCCTTATCCCAAAATTAGACAAAAATAAGTGTGTTTGTATCTGTTCATGCTTGTGTGAGTGTGTGTGTATGGGTGGGTGAATGTGTTTACAATTATGCAATTGCCTTAAAAGTGTCACTTAGCTGATATGTTCAGATTAAACATTTTGCAGCAGCAGCTCAACCAAGACATTATTTTCAAAGGCATGTGAATTACAAATGAACCTCTCCAACATTTTGGCTAAGCTTTTTGGAAATAAGTGTTTAGCATAGCTAATGGGATGCTGGGGTGGGTGTTATGTTCACATAACAACTACAAGAAAGGCTCTCGACATGAGAATACAGAGCATTCCGCGACAATGTGTGGGACTACAGCAGTACATCTATTAAAAAGACAAAAGAAGAGGAACTACAGAACACAGTCACTCCAGGGAGGAAATAAAACTTGCTCTGTTTTTGTAGCAGTGGGAAATATGTGAGCAACACATCATCACATGTTAGTGTACATTTTGTGTGTTTGCAATGCACCTACAGTGGTAATCCAGAAATGCAGCATAGTAGGAGTAAATATATTTGCAGTCTTCACACTGTTAGTCATCACAAAAATGGCAAAGGCATTTGAATTTAGAGCATTTTCAAAGTAGAACACTTTTTAAGTTACATTTCTGAAAACAATTCTTAGATTATTCTGTTTATTTAGTGAAGGGAAAAAATATATATTTTACATTTTTGCGACATCCTGCACTGCCAAGATTATGAGTTTGTCCGTCCCTCAAAATACTGTTTGCCCCTGGTTTTCTTAGACTGTAAAATGTATATAACTATAACCCTTCTTTGCTATACCAGTTTGCCATGTTTTACTTTTTTTGTTTGACATGTTACATTTTCATACTTGAGTAAACCCATTACTGCAATTGAGACCATCATTAAAATATCAAGGGTATAAGTATCAGCTGGTCCATATATTTTCCTTGAAAACTACTTGAAATGAATTTAACAAATAGTGTATAAATTCTGGTGCTCAAATACACTGTTCTAACATTTAGGAATGAAAATGTGGTAAACATGACATGACAGACCATAGTTTTTATTCAGCTACACCAGCACACTGCAGGGGGAACACACGCAGTACTCACTCTCACCTGTATCAATTAATATCCCCAATTTACCAGACGTTCATGTCTTTGGAAACTGGGAGAAACTGGAGACACAAGAGGAAACCCACTGCACCACAGGGTGAACATGCGAACTCCACTCCACACAAGGCCAAGATCTGGACCCCCCAACCCTTTAGGTGTGAGGCATTGGTGCTACACACTGCACCTCAATGGGACTCCGCAGATTATTTTAGTATATCTCCCCGCAGTCTGCAGTGAGTACAATAGGGGGTGTTGGTCGGGTTCATGTCTAAAATCCAATTTGCTAAGACATGCTTGAAGCTATTATAGAGCACTGAATATATACATAAAACCCCCCCAAAAAACATTTAAACACTCGGGGGCAGTGAGTGTGCAATTATATGGCATGTTTCATTCAGAAAAATGACTCCAGCACCAACAATATCAACTTGTTTAATTTATATAACTCCTTCTCATTAACCCCAGGGCGCTTTACAAAAGAAAAATAAAGACAGAGGGGTAATAGAGGAAACTGAGACAAGACTGAGATTTAAATATTGGAAGAGAAGTAATTTCAGAAAGACTATGGGAAAGAGAGATCAATAGCTTGGGGGCTGTAGGGGTGGAGCCGAACCTGAATACGGTATTCGGAAAGGCACCAATAACGTGTTTTTTATGAATATGGTATTTGGACTAAAAATATTTGTGTTCGGGAAACCTCCGTCCCCTGGTCACACACTCGCGTGGTTAGGGCACTCGCCCTGCGATCAGAATGTTGTTGGTCGATCCCCAAGACTGCTAGGCACCTCTGAGGTAGCTGAGCATGGTATCGTCCCCACACACTGCTCCCCGGGCGCTGTGTTCATGGCTGCCGCTGCTTCACTCGGTGAATGGGTTAAATGCAGAAGAGGAATTCAACAAATACAATTAAAAGATAAGAATAGTGGCCGCTGTGCACACCCCTAGTAGGCTGTGACCCATAGTGGTTAGGCTTATTTTTTGGAAGAGACTAGTAATACAATATCTTAGACTGTGAGCGAGAGACTGTGGCTGAAGCAATTCCCTAAATTAAAAAGGAGCACAGGCATGAAGGGCTTCATATATAAACAAAATAATTTTATATAGTATGTGATTTAGAAGAAGGAGCTAGGGGTGATGTGCTGAGCGTTGGGGACTCCTGCTGTGGAGGTTAGAATATACTGGAGCCAAGCAATAAACGTAACCAAGATACCAATGAAAAAAGGCATAGCAGTTATCTAGTCAGGATGTAATAAAAATATGAATGAAACATTGTGGATGTTGAGTGCAGGAAGGAGAGGTGCAATTTTATAGAGATGGAAGAAAGTCATCTTAGAAAAGGAATTATTTTCATATTCAAATGTGATGGCAAAATCAACATAACACCAAGGTTTCCTAGAGCAGGTGAAGGCTTAATTACAGTACCATCAATAACCAGATGTATATATAACTATATACTATAAAAAATATTGATTAGTCACTAATAGTATAAGGTCAGTTTATCAGCATTAAGCTAAGCTTCAATAAATTCATTCATCCACAGCTTTACGTCTTGGCTGCCACTGGAAACGGGGACAGGGGAGGTAGATGTAGAATTGCCTTCATAAAAAGCTAGGTGAGGTGATATTACTACAGTAAATGAATATTTGGAACTCATGACAGAAATTTTAAGCAAATTATTGCATGTAACAGACATTCGGCTAACATTTTATTTATTTATTTATTTTATATAATGTGTTGCCTATTTAGTAATGGTTCACTGCAGTGGTACTGTTATATGCAGCATGGTTGTTCTGTCTGTTTCCTATAGGTATTAAGCAATTGTGCACATCAAGATGTAAACATTTCAGTATGACATGTAGCTACATAACTCATTTATCAGATACTGTGTTATTTTAACCCCTCCACCCAATCTTTTCGCCAGCTGTTCTTTGTGTTGTCTATAAATTGCTAAAGTGAAATTATTGACCAGGATGGGAGCTGTAACAGATCCAGGTGGCTCTGATGGTGGTTATGAAGGGAAAAGACTAATTGGTACCTCACACTGCTACTCGAGTCCAGTATAATTGCATGTCATCATACCAAGAAATGTGGAAATGCTGCCATGCTTTAAAATTCTGTGGTTGTCTATTGTAAATACCTAGCCAGGAATTTTCCAATCAACAGACATGGAACAAAACTGCAATCAATAACATACAATATGTGCATTCATAAAAAATTACTTTGACAAAAATCATTAATTGTAAGAAAGTCATAAAAACACATAAGGGTATTTAAAGAACTTTTCAATTGATGGCTTTACTGAATGTACAAAACCTTTTTACATGACAAAGGATCTTCAGGGATCCAAATGTTGTAAAAAGTGTTATGAAATAATTTGTGTATTGAGTATTTTTTTCCTACACCAATTTAGAAATATGAATTCTAATTTACCCAGATCTTTATTAGTCATGGGTACACCAAGCAATGGCAATCCTCAGCAGAAATAAATAAAAGTGAAACTATATATTTTCAATCTGTATATCATGTTTCCCCCTTACTCCCAAATCAGGGCAGGTGCATAGGCAGATATTTGTTTTAACTCTATTTTTAAAAAATCCCAAGACAACCAGGCACGAGGGCCAGAAACAAAACTCTAAACAAAAGGAGACAGAGAACATACAAAGCCGCTCAGTATGAAGTTGGACCTACATTAATGTCCACTACAAATGAATTAAATACACAAACTCAAACTTCACAAACCAATAATAATTAAAACCTAATTTGCTCTGAGGACAGTGGTGAACTAAAACACATAATGTGAACAAACACAAAATACAAAATACAGCTGCTTTGTTATAGTAAAATATTCAACATTTTTGGTTAGCAAAATAATGTCATACCAAAAGTTGTATTATGCATTTTTGAACTGATTCCTATTTCTGAAACACTTGACCATCATAACTAAATTTAGGACTAAAAAAACTGCCTTTCTCCAAAGTTTAAATTATTATTTTTTTATATGAAATATCCCACTTTGTCCACAACGTGTCTGTCCCTAAAACTAAACAGTAGACAAAATAAACACACAAAAAACAAACACCACCCAAAAAAAGAAACTCTAAAAAAACTCTATAATCCAGCAAACTAACACAAAATCTGGCACTGCTTAACATCAGACCACTTACTCTCGAAACGGTTTCTATAAATGAAATAATCACTGATCAGAATCTTGATGCCTTATGTTTTACAGAGATCTGGATTAGACCTGGTTTGTTTGTTGGAATAAATAATACCACCCCCACAGACAAAATCCTAGACTAAGTGGTAAAGTGTGAGGCACTTTACCACTTAGTGGTAAAGTGTGAAAACTTTTTATCAACCCCCTTTTGCCTCTCCTTCTGGCCTGGCAGATTTGAATAACCGAACTGAATGTTTAGAGAACTCACTGTGGTCCACATTAGATTAAATCACACCTCTGAGAATTAGACAGAAAAAGCTTGGTCCTTGGTAAAACGATCAAACGTGCTTTAAAGTGAAATGTTAGAAGACTAGAGACTAAATGCCGGTTAACCAAGCTGGAATCTTTCCACTCTGTCTTGAAGGAGAGCCCTACAGACTACAGCAGAGCACTTACTGTGGCACACTCAGCTCATCTATCGTCTCTCATTTAATCTATAAATAATAATGCCACATTTTTGTTCAGTACAATTTTAACTACCTAAGAACCAGAGAGGTACAAAATCACAGGTACTTGAAAACTAATGATTAATTTTTTTAACTTTCCATGTTTGCGGGCTGATATAGCTGACTAAGATACACCTGAAATTTAGCAGTAGTACAGAGACTGGCATATTTTAGTCCAGTTTAACAAGCAGAACCAAGAAGCACAACTATTATTCTCTTATCAAAATCTTCATCTGTTCTGTATACCTACAAGTCTACTTAAAGAAATCTTACCAGTGTAACAGCAGAAGTTTTTGTTTTAGGGAATTTTATTATTATTAAGAAATGATAGTTGTGTTATGATTGGTATGTTGAGTTTTGTGTGGGGTAGTAATCAGAAAAAACACCTCACTTAGAATTGGTTATTAAATAGCAGTTATTTGAGCCTTGCAAGCTCTCAAATTAGGAGATTTGTATCTCCAAATCCAAACTAATTCTATCTAAGATTCTTGATAAAACAGCTTTGTTTGCTACTACATAATAACTGCAGTTATTAAAAATTCGAATCTGGCTTCTGGACCCATCACAGCTCCGAACAGCTCTAGTAGCTGTTTCTAGTGGCTTAGCCCCTGCAATCCGAATTTTGTGGGTTCGAATAGTATCACTGGTTAACCCTAATTGTTTGTAGGCCACTGCTTCAAAAAGAGTTCACACTGTGTGCTGTGGTGTATTCATGTCACTAAAAGGGGCCAAATTACTTTACTTTAAAGAGAGTAAATGATCTTTTGCTGTCCAATGAATGACAAAGTATTTGTATCTTTGCTGGTTTTGACCTTAGTATTTGACACCACTGACCACTCAGTTTTATTACACAGACTGCTGTCAGATCTAGTCATTTCTTAAGATCTGTCATTTTATACACATGTAGATGCTGTTATTACAATAATCTACGAAACATTGCTTAAACATTGCTTAAGCAAGTTAAGCATGAGTGTCGTCGCCATTCAACCAGAGGGGGATGTGTCCACTTCACATTTCATAACTATTCGTTTGGACCACGTTTGGATTTATTCATCAGCACTGCTGAATCTGGACTCTCTCGCATAAATACCCAGGCTACTAAACTGATAGAAGGACACACACCGCTCACACACCGCTGGAAATCCGAGTTGTCTGTCTGTGCACAGACGTGTCACTTCACTTGCATGTGGTGAGGAAAAGTGGAGTGGATTCTTTTAGGAAAGATTTAAGATTTAACAGGGTTTCCCAACAACACCACCCCATAAAAGGACGAGATCTGCAGGCACACAGCACGCCACCCAAACCCCACACGCACAAACCCCGCCCCCTCACATAAAAAATGCTTCCGATGCCCCGGAATTTCAGAAACAATCTATCTTGACATGATGCTGAACAATTTGTTCGCTATGATCAAAACTTCACTGGCATCTGATGCACTCACAATTTTTTAATCTAGGCTGAAAATCTACTTGTTTACTCAGACTTTCTGTAATGAACTTCTCCTGACAGATGAAGAGTGTATAGCTGGGAGGTGATGGACACAGGCAGTTCTAGTAAACAGGGATGCTGGAACTGTCATCCTATCAACTCTCAAGTTCACTCAAGTTTTTTTGACGGTGGCATGGGGGGATGCCAGTGTCTCAAGGAGCCCTCATGTATATGATACATCTCAGCTTTGCCCTTTCTAGTTAGGCTGCTCTAGGAAGTCTCCACTTGCACTCTTTACAGTTTTAAAGTGTACCTAACAGTTTGTCTCCCATAAAATTTTTAGGCCATCTTCGCTGAGGGAGTCGATCTAGCCCAACTGATCGGCTACACAGCGACCATCAGTTCTCCAGGTCACCTGCTCATCCCAGATCTGCAATCACTGTGGTCATTTGCTATAGACTGTACACAAAGACCTTCTCTTGACAGTTATCTCCATACAGCATCTCTTTCTCACTCTGTGTTGATAAGAGGAGAATGGGTTTCGCGTCTGAATCTCGGCTCCACCTGAGGTTTCTTCCTTCAGCTTTAGGGAGCTTTTCCTCACCTCTGTTGCCTTTGGCTTGTTCTCCAGAGGCTTGGAACTGGATCCTCTAAAGCTGCTTTGTGACAACTTTGGTTGTAAAAAGCACTGAACTGAATATCATTGAAGTGGAATATTTCACATATAATATAATGACATTCTCAGTGGAATGTTAGGCTGAGATCTGCTTCTTTTATTGTACCACATGTCACCTCATTTATGCTATCTCCTTTTCTTTAAGTAGCTACGTATCATTAATTATACATGTAAAAACATCCCAAAAAACAATACTTGTATTATTTCAAGCTCCTATTATTCCATTTGCATCATAGCAATAATAATAATAATAATAATAATAATAATAATAATAATAATAATAATAATAATAATAATAATAATAATAA
>JBBKCR010060736.1:0-10455 GCA_037577295.1 Ladigesia roloffi | reverse complement strand
TAACAAAACAAACCAAAGGTTCTCTGTCCAAGTCAGGCCTGAGTTTAATTACTACCATAACTGATTTTCACAAAAAATAGATAAGAGTTCGTCTAAAGATGATTTTTCACTTTTGGAGGAAATGTTAAATATGTAAAAAACATTTATAGAAAACTGACAGCATGAAAAGCATGAATGGGGAAAAGAATGAACTTTTTTACCTCTTTCATCAGTATCTTTCAGCACATCTGGATTGTTTCTCATCTTGTAAATGGAACTGAGAAACAACAGAATGATGTTTAATGGAGGTTTCTGGGAAGAAAAATTGTGTGCAATTAGTTATCTTTATCCACAAAAGACCCCTATTTATTGTAAGGAAAAGTTAGGTATAATTTATATGTATTTTTGTGTGTCTGTTTTGTTTTTCACATTCTGGGTTCACTAAATAAATGAAAGAGTTCTCTCAAAGAAAAATGGCATAGTGTTGAAATGTCCAACATGTACAATATATGTCCTATAGTATGGAGGCACCTATTAATCCTGCATTTTTGTAAAATTCACTCAGGGAGGCTGGTCCCCTTTGCAGTAGCTATTTATCTTGGAAAATTGCTGTGAGGATTTGTTGCTGTTCTTCAGCTGTACATCCAACAGGCAATGTTTTATCACCTGTGTCAGCACAATTTACACAATGAAAAATATTTAGTGTAATACCAAAGTACCGATACTAAAGATTCTGAAAAGGCCTATCAAAAGCATTGATACAGTGCAGAGCTTAAAGACTCTGAACTTGTGGAACAACTCCGGCAGGATACCATCAGTGGCCTAAAGCAAATAAACAACACTGCTCTCCCAGGGAACCTGATGGGAAGCTTGAAATTACCTTCTCAGAAACGACCCACCACTCCCATCTTGGCAACAGGGAGTAGGTGGAGGCCAGGAGCAGCTGTGGCACCCCGAGTCATCGGAACAGAGTAGGAAATCAGGACAGAGGCTTCCCTGAGGGAAAGTCCAAACTGGCAGGGGGCCTAGGACTGGGAGTGACAAATCTCCACATGGCAGACGTCTACTCCAGTAGAACTGCTGATACAGGAGTTGTTACACCAGAAGGTAGCAGGCAAGTGTGCTAAGACCATGTCCCAAACCATGCACGGCCACTGCATGAATTGGTTTGGACAGCGTCCGGTCTGTCTCCAGTGTGCTGCCCTAGCAATACAAACACATCCTGGTGGGTTACAAGACCAGCTTCACCAAGGCAGATACATCTAGTGCCACAACCAAGTGCTGAGGTTCTTAGCGGCTGCAGAAGAGGCGAAGAGGGCAAACACCAACGCCATGCCCTTGGAAACCGGAACTGCCTTTCAGCTGCAAATATTTTCATCCAGGAGGGGGGAAGAAGCTGGTCAAAAGAGTATCTCCAGACTCATGCCCCCTGAATGCAGCCCGAGACTGGGAAATGCAGATGAATGTAAATCAGAGGCGCACATTCCCACCTGCAGCAACCAACCTGAGGCTAGACCTGGTCCTGTGGTCAACTCAAAGTTATGACGTAAATATTTGTATGCCATTGAAAGGTGTTATTTAAATGAATACATTTACTGGAATTGAATCAAATACATTGCATGTAATTTGCTATTATTATAATTAAGAATATTAAAGTTTTTCTATTCATAACATAACCCAAATTCTGTCCTAGGATTTAATAAATTAATCATTCAAAGGAATAGTCACAAAACACTTAAAGGACAGACTAATTCATTCAGATTGAGCAATTTGATGATGCACCCACCCTAATTATTAAAAAAGTTCTCTAGAAGTGCTCCTTAAAGTTGACTAACAGAAAAGGAAATTGGTTCTTTTTCTGTTCACAGTGAGAGTCAATTTGAAAGGGACTCAGTTCTCTTATAGCTCAACTTAAGCTCACATGGAGTCTCAGTTCGAACCTGGGAACAGAAACAAAACCAAGGAGAGAATACATAAACATGGAAGACATAACTCCAGACTCCAAACCGAACAAAACCGAAACAGAGTTTTACAACCATGAACATACAAAGACAAGACAGACACATAACAAGTCCAAACCTCCACTCAAGAACACAGATAAACCCAAACGGGAAAACAGGACCAGGGACAGGGCTATTAGGGAACACGGTTCATGGGAAACGGGGAAACACTGAAATGAGAACTGAAAAGGACAAACATCAAACACAGCACAAACACTAGAAAACACAGAACTCCAAGCCGCACAAGAGAACAGGAACCAAGACACATGACAGGCATGTACAGGAACGGGGACAAACACAAACCCCAGCTCTCCTCTAGACCAATGTGCTCCTTGAAACGAATCAAAGAGCAAGTTGGCCGCAGAGCAGCCGGGAACATACAGGGACGACATTCGCCACGTACTGGACAGGACCAAAACATACGGGGAGGTCCATGCCTCTCACTATAACACCCAAGGGGTAAGCGGAACAGGAAGACTACCCTCCTGTACTGTCCCAACCTGATCACCAGCTACCCTAATGCCCCCATGAGCGAAGCCCCACCGTATGAGGTGAATCAACCGTCACGGATTCCACCATCTAACACCGCGTACGGGAACCACTCGAGACAGGTACCTCTGGGATGGGCACCTCATATACAGGGGAGTCCCAGGGAGGGGGGAACCCAGCAGGGACGAGACACAGGAGATACACTATCAGGGGGCAGAGAGGGGAGGAGAAGCACGGACCCAAAAACACGACCAGGAAACAGACAGACAGGGGTTAACGACCGACAATCCAGAATACTCACGTGCCTGGCATCCGCGATCTGAGCTCCACACAAACACTTACACTGACCAGGGGAATCCCCACGGGTGGGGACTTATACAGGAAACAGAGGTGGAGGGAGAAACCTCCATGACTTTCTCTTCCAAAGTCATTTATACTTACCTAACCTCGGAAACGCCCGGAGAAGCCTTGCTTCTCCACGGGCCGCCGAGGCTGTAATCCTGAGTCAGTCGGACTCACTGGATGAGGGGTCTCACCTTCTCCAGCCAACAAGGGAAACAGGGTATATCCCCGAGTGAGGAGGACCCGAGGATCTTCCTCGGAAACCTCGAGGAGGAGCCTCTCACTCCTCGGGCCATCGAGGGGAAGTGACCCAACAGGATCGGCGCCGACCGTGTGCCACCACGAATATTAAACACCTGACAAACCAGGACTAGGAGGGGGAGGACTAGATATCCAAAAAGGATAAGCGCACGTCCGAGCGCTACGCGGGGAAACCAGGAACAGACAGACAGACCAGGGCAGGAGCTTGGACCTAGGACACAGGCACGTAAGAACATTAACAACCACAAACACCTAACGAGAACAAGAAAACCAAAGCCACATAGAAAACATCCAGACTAGGCCACACTGAAACACAAACACACAGAACAAACCGCAACAAATGACACCTCAGCGATCCTAGAGGGCCTGTGGGGTGTTTTTCTGTCCATCATGTTGGTGAGTGACAGACAGAGAAAAACAGAGAGATAAACGATAAGACATTCTTCAGCTCGGTTCAAGTTCAGATGGAACCTGTTTTTTTCCACCAAAAAACAAACTGACCTGTACAGGCTTCCAAGAATTAGAAAGAGTTCCTTCTTTATATTAAGAGTCAGGGGGTCACTTTAGGTCCAGCCCTCTCTCTCTCTGGTCCAGCCCTCTCTCTCTCCGGCTCCCGTCATTACTACCACATCTCTGTCCATTACTTTATCTAAGGCTCTTGCCACCAGATCAGCTAGCCCTTGGTCTCCAGCCAAGTCTCTTGCCACCAGATCAGCTAGCCCTTGGTCTCCAGCCAAGTCCAAGATTCCAACTAACAGATGAACATTTACATTTACATTTACGGCATTTAGCAGACGCTTTTTATCCAAAACGACTTCCATTCCTAACTACAGGAGACAGTCTCCCTGGAGCAACTAGAGGTTAAGGGTCTTGCTCAGGGACCCAGTGGTGGTGCTGGGGGTAGGATTCGAACCCAGGACCTCATGGTCCGGAGGCAAGTATCCTAACCACTAATCCACCCACCATATCCAAATCTTCGACCACCAGCTCAGTCACCTCCAAATCTCCAGCCAAGATCAAGTCTCCAGCCGCGCCCAGGCCACCAGCCAAGTCAGAGTATCCAACCTCCAAATCCAACATGTCCAGTTCCTCGACCACCAGCCCAGTCACACACAGGTTCCTTGGCTCCCGTTCCAGACCAGCGACCAGGGTCGGGTCCCTTGGCTCCCGCTCCAGACCAGCGACCAGGGTCGGGTCCCTCGGCTCCTGCACCAGACCAGCGACCAGGTTCAGGTCCCTCAGCTCCCGCTCCAGGCCAGCGACCATCCATTCTTCTCTTCCGGACGACTCCCCGTCGCCTCTTCCAGTGCCGGATGGCGCCCCATTCGCCTCTTCCAGCGTTGGACGACGCCCTGTCGCCTCTTCCAGCGTCGGACGATGCCCCGTCGCCTCTTCCAGCGTCGGACGACGCCCCGTCGCCTCTTCCAGCGTCGGACGATGCCCTGTCGCCTCTTCCAGTGTCGGACGACGCCTTGCAGCCTCTTCCAGCATCGGACGACGCCCCGTCGCCTCCTCCAGCGTCGGATGATGCTCCGCCGCCTCCTCCAGCATACTTCTGTTGATACCACTTATAGATTTGGTACTTCATCGGTACTCTTATTGGTGCTTCCATTGTGTTTTTTAATTAAAAGAACAGAATAACACTTTAACCCTAATTCTAACCCGAATCTAAAAGTTGTACTCACTACAAATTAATTTTTGGGTGAGCTCTGCTTTACAATTTCTTAATTTATAAATGCAGCACTATAGCACAGTCATTTTAATGTTTAATATTGATTTAGGCTACTGCAAAAAATACTTAATATTTAGCCTATATATAGGCTAGATGTAACTGAATGTGTATTTATAAAATTATGAACTCTGATTTAGAGCCCTTAGTTGGATATTTTGATACATTTCTCATGTTTCCGCCTTCACAAGAAAAAATCTTTTTGCAAGTATGTAGCCATAATTTGGATCTTTTGGCTCTCTCCGCCATCATCACTCCATATGCGCGAACCCTCTTATCTTGTGTATCTTATTCTTAATCAATATATTCAAGATGATGCCCATTAATTTCACTATACCAGCTTAGCATATTGCTACAATATAACCAATTGTGTTAGCGAAAAGCTTCTGTAAAGGTAGCTCAGTGGGTAGGATACTTGCCTCTGGACAATGAGGTCCTGAGTTCGAATCCTACCTCCAGCACCACCACTGACCTTAACCCCAAGTTGCTCCACCGAGACTATCCCCTGTAGTTAGGAATGGAAGTCTCTTTGGATAAAAGGCATCTATGTAAATGTAGAGCAGTGTTTCTCAAACTATGGGTCACGACAGGCCCAGTCCAGTCCGCCGAGCCTTGCTCCAATCAGATCCAGCGCTGCAGTCCCTGCGTGCCTACCCCTTCAACTTCACGCCCTGCTCCTTGTTTGCATTCTAGAATGTTCCATGTTCCAGCGTTTGTTTCATCCTCTCCAAACCTTTCACGAAAACACACGCATTCCGAGAGCTTCAAAGCAAGTGAGTCTGAATTCTTTCTCTCGGAAGCGTCCATCAAATCAGATGGACCACGGATCTGTGTTTTCTTAACAGACACAAACAGGCTAAACTTAGAAAAACTCCAAGCAGCTGTTTCTGCGTGTCTTCCTCGTTTCGACCAGTCAGTGGCGAGAAAGCAGGCACACACATCACATTAAAATGTTGATTAATATTGTTGATGCAAAATAATCCCTGTGTGACTAGAATTTGTCATTTAATTTAGGTTCAAAGTCAATCTGCACATTAAAACAAATATATATATATTAGGGGTGTGCAGAGCGGCTGCAAGACAGAACACCTAAAAACAGAACACTAGAATGAAGATTGCACAATGGAACATCAAAGTGTTAAGTATTTGGGTCCCTGATTTATGGGGCGCCTTTTGTAAAAACAGCTTCACAAATTTAGAGGTGTCATTTTTTCATCATTTAGCACAATGTTAAAAAAATGTGTTAAAAAAAAAAAACAGTGTTAGGTGATGGAACAAACACTGATCAATGGAAGATGAGTAGGGATGCCGATTCAGGATGAATGTGTCTGTTTTGTTTCTTGTTCTGTTACAGTAATGTTTCTAATGACATATTGATATTGGTACTTTCATGTTCTTTAGCTGTTGCTGATTATACTGTTTTAATATTGCACTAATTTTTGGCTTTTGACTACAGTACATCAAGGAATTAAAATAATCACAAAAATGGATAGGTGTTTAAATTGTGTGTGCCATGTAAAACGTTTGCTCTGGGGTAAAAACATAAGTGCCATTATTAATTGCGTAACAGATTTTTGAGGTACAGCTTTCAACTGATGTCACTATAATGTGTGTAATTCTTACTCTGTAGTTTAAATGTATTTAATTTATTTTGTGTAATTACTGAAGGCAGACTTTGGTTAAGATGTAGGACAACATGGTTTTGAGTGGAGCTTTTGACCTGAACAGTGGACGTTTCAGTGGTTGAGTGAGATGTAGTGGAGTTTTTGACCTGAAAAATGGAAGTTTCAGTAGTTGAGTGAGACGTAGTTGAGTTTTTTACCCGGACAGTGGAAGTTTCAGTATCTGAGTGAGATGTAGTTAAGTTTTTGACCTGGAGAGTGGAAGTTTCAGTAGCTGAGTGAGATGTAGTTGAGTTTTGGCCTGGACAGTTGACGTTTCAGTAGTTGATTGAGATGTAAGTTTAGTTTTTGACCTGAACAGTGGAAGCTTCAGTAGTTGAGTGAGATGTAGTTGAGTGAGATTTGTGTTTAGAGTTTTGGGAAATTGAGTACTAACTTAAAGAATTTTAAGAACAGGAAACTGACTCTACAATCTGCTCAAACGTACTACAATTGGAAAAATGTTGCCTTGTCTATTGAGTCATGGTTTCAGCTGCAACATTCAGATGGCAGGGTCAGAGGAGCTAATTTAAATATAAATAACCAATATTTAATTGGTGGCTTTCTTTGGTAGTTTGTGCGAATATACAGAGGGTTTTGTGTGGCCAGAGTATGTTGCAGTTTCAGTAATTGTGTTGGTTTTGATGGTATCTGTGTGATTAGGTGTGATTTTTTAAAACTAAAAATCATGTATGGTTGCCTTCTATAATTAAGCCTTCAAAAAGTAAGCTTGTGTTTTTATTTAGGATATAAAATAGTAGCCAAATAATTATTTAATGTCTGATGCAAATGAAAAAAATTAAATAAAAAAATATATACAAGGTTAAACTCTCATCACTGCCTTCTGTTTAGAACACAAACAGGGACATGAGAGAGGTCTCATGGCACTATTTTCAAGACTGCCTCAACCAGTGGTATTTGTTATCTGTTTAGATTGTTGGCATGGGTCAGACTGATATTCACATGAATGTCTGGACCTGAGGCTGTACTACAGAACATTTGTTGAGCAGATAATACTAGTGACTTGTCCATACTTAAAAAAAAATAACGATGAATATTTTCCCATATTACCAAAAAAGTGAGTAACTAAAAGTGAGCTTGTTTTTTATTTAACATATAACATTTTAATAAAGCATTGACTTCTACATAAGTCGCTTTCTGTAGCCTTCCATGCCCGAGGAAATGAACCTGATACGCAGTCAGGTGTTATGAAAGTACGCCTGTTGCTTTAGAGTGGTCTTTACACTACCACCTTCACTTGGGCACCAGACCTCCTGTTACTCACAGCATTAAATGTCATGTTTCAGTTCAACAGTGCTTAACTGGAGGGGGATATGTGATGGAGATAAATATTGAAATATCTTTTGTTTTGCTCACAATGTAATTTATAAATGTACGTCATATTCTTATTTTAGTTTCCACATTAAATACCTCAATTTTCAGTTCCTGCCTAGTGGACCTGACAGTTCCAGAAAACTGAGCTTGGAGTTCTAACTCGGCAATGGATCCTGACGCTGGCTTAATGAGTGAAGAGTCAGCTTAATGGTCCATTGTTGTAATTTATTTATATAAAATTACTAAAAAAAAAGATTAACACCTCACTGTTACTCTGTTGGCTCCTAATTTTTCACATTTTTAATCTGAAAGCCTCTTTCACACTGAAAATGTAAAGAATTAATTTTCACTTAATACCAGAAATATCTTTACCTTCATCTGTCTACCATCAGTCTTCAGTTAGAAAATCCATCCTCACCTCCATCAGGATGTCCAGAAGAAAAATGTGTAGTTCTAAAATGGATATTCACATACACCTGGTGTTTAGATAGAAAGATATATTCTTAAGGGCTTAACAAGTCTGAACACATTTCATGTCATGTCGCAGCAAGGCCTGTTGGAAGTAAACACACCGCACCCATTCACCACAGTGCCCAGCACATTTAATTTAGTTTTAACCCTGCAAATTATAGTAAATGCAAAAATATTTGTGCATTAATGATCATTGTACTTCTCTCTGTGTAAGACAATATTTGTAGATAAAAAGACTACACAATTTAATTAAAGCTACATATATTTAGTCATTTAAAATTATCAGGCCCTTTCACCACATTTAGATGCACATTAAAAAGCAAAAAAAAAAATCACTAGCAGTAGGTGTATGTGCTGAGGAGTGATTTATTTATCTATTGACAGGACTCACAGGGTGGCAGGTTTTTACAATAGAGAGAACTGTGCACCCAGGGTGTGTCCCAAAAGTATGTAAAAACTAGTCAAGACAAGGAAGTTTACTGCCATTTCACCCACAGAACACAGCAACACAAAACCTCCCTCCAGGACCACTCAGCAACACAAGAAGAAAAACAGACACAACTCAAGACTACATTAGTGCAGGTAGAACACAACAATTCAGAGACCAAAGACAGTAGTGCAACAAAAGCACAAGAGCAACAAAACTGTATCTAAGGAGAAGACACACCACAGTTCAGATGACAAAATACACTGCAGTACTAGTCTGAACAATTCTGTGTGATGACAGGTGCTGTATTCTAGCAGCAGAAACATTCAAGTGTATAAAAATTAAAAACTGAGAAAAATGAACGATTGTACTACTAATAGCCGTATATGTGCAGTATGTAATATGCAGGAGGAATTAAAGCAGCAGTTTGGGTGTAAATTATTGATTGTGCCATAGCAGGTCAGAAAGCAGATGTGTTGTGTGTGTGGGGAGGTTTTACAGTTTTTTTTATACAGTTCTGATTAAAGAGCCTGGTGGCTTGAGGGAAGAAGTTGATGTGCTACAGAAACCAGTGACTTTTTTTACTACTATCTCTACTAGCCTCAGTGACACTCATAGGAAAGGAGAAAAAACTTATATTCCACAACATGGAACTATGCACTGAAAACAATATCTTAAAACATTTATCTGGCATATTTGGCAAATTAATTTTGTATCCAATGCCTTTACCATTGCGAGTGTATTGTGACAAATTGAAAGGTGCTGTGAGAGTGTCCTCAATATGACTGACTCGATTGTTGGATACAGAAACAGCAGTAAAGACGGTCAGTAAATCTGTGCAAATGTATTGTAAACCCTTAAAACAACTCACCTACTGATGTCACTGTGCTCACAATGTAGATTGAAAAACCTAAAACCAGATTCTTATTTTCAGTTCCACCTTAAACATAATCTACCTTTCCTATACTTGTAAAGTGGACATTAAACAAATTAAAGTGGTACAGCAAAATTAACCCAGAGCTCTGTCTTTACAAGGGATCCTGAAGATTGATGCTCTATTGTTAAACTGCGAAAACATACAGAAATAATTGAGAGTAGCTCTACCTTTCACTGTCCATCTTCAGTCAGAATATCCAACTTCATCTCCTTCATGATGACTAGAAGACAAACATGTTAGCCTGAAAAAGATGCACACACACAGACACTCCTCTGGAGTTCTGACTGAAAGGTAATTTGATCTCACATTCCTTTCTTAGCAGCTAAATAAGTCAGAGCAGATTTGAGTCTGTTATGTCAGAGCCAGTCTGAAGAAAACATGATTTTACCATGCAGATACTAGCAGCAACAGCAACAATGCTTCAGTGCTCCCCAGTGTAAGAGGTTCGCAAATTAATTATCATTATATATTTCTCTGAGAAGGAAATGTAAATATTAGTGGATAAACACAAGACAGAGAGAGCAAGAAAACCACAAAGGCAGCAATACAATATTTTATTTTAGACAACAGAATCTACAGAATGAATAGGGGGTTACAATCCTTTTTTCTAGCAGGAGTGTACTGGGTTGGGGTGGTGTACAGCTGATTCAGTTCTGTTTCACACTGACAGTGAGTGTGTCTAGAGAAAAAGATTTCTTTAAGAAAATGTATGAAATATTCCAGAGTGTGGAAATGATACAACAAAACTGTCACGAGTGGTCGCAATTGCTTCCACTCGTGAGCTTCCTCGAAAGAGGGGACGGGACAACCAGAGCTCCATTTCG
>JBBKCR010060708.1:0-10456 GCA_037577295.1 Ladigesia roloffi | reverse complement strand
TTAAATGTACAAAAAACATACTTTCTATATGTGGTATATTTCTCCCATATATATACTCCTACTTTTAAAAAAATCAGGAGTTTTTTGTAATTTTTTCTGTAACTTAATGTCAAAATATCATGTGGTGTGACCAATAATCACAATAAATAATATATTTAAAATAAAAAATCTTATTTCTGTAGCTTAAACATTGATTCAATATGCTTAAGTGAATAGCATTTTTAAAACAGTTTTATTAGTTTTATGTAATTTACAGGAAAATTTTAATTGGGCAACTGTGATATTATATAGCTAATATAAGAGATCATAAATTACAAAACTCAAAAGAAATGCAAACACTTGTTTCGAAACACCTGATATTACTGACAACTTGTAAAAATATTAAGTATGTTAAAAAAATGGATTAGTTTTCAGATAAATTGTTGTCGCACCACATGAGATATATATTGCCAATATAAGATCAAATCTTAGGTATAATTAAAGATAGTTCTATGTTCTTGAGATAAGCTCACTTTTGACATCCTTTTGTACTTTACCTCTAATTCACTTACAGTGTTTATTAATGTTTTAAATTACTGATTATACCTAACAGAGGACAGCATCCATTAAGGAGACTATAGAGAGAATTTGTACAAGAGTGCTTAATCAGAAAATTAACGCTAAATTGATTAAGTAAAAAACTGACCATTATGGCAGACTTCTGGCACAAATCACTTAACCATATCTTAGCAGGACAGGGTGGTGTTTTTACTCATACAGCTAGATCCATGAGATTACGTGCATTAGTATATGCAAAGGGCTGGAGGATCCTCCTAAGCTCTTAACCCGTGCATTCTGTCTGGCCAATCGACTGGGGTTGGTCTCCGAGCTGATGGAGACTCCCAGTGTGGTGTGAAAAGCCTTTAGTCACGGTGCAATAGGATCTCATATGAAATGCAATAAAAAAGCACAAATGCAGAAACAGAGCCTTGGAGATCTGTAAGGCAAAGAGAAGAGATGTAAAAGGAAGAACCAACAACCCCTTAAGAATTTATCCACCAGCACCGAACATCTAGTGTAGCTAATATGTGACTATGTTCTATCAGGTATTGCTAGGGTCAGGCAAATTGTTGGGGCATTTCATGGCAGTGCAGATAGAACATAAGTGGGCAGCATTGTGAACATTGCATGTTGGGTTGGCTACCAGTATTTTCAATTAATTACATAAAATGAAAGTGGCTGAAAAACAAAGACCTTTGGGCCTAACGTTAGTGAAGGCACTTGGCCTGTTTGATCTCTTTAAGGTTCCAGTTGTCAGTGAGGATCAGGAAGAGCTGTTAGGACTCTTCTAGCAAATGAGGCAAGCCCCCTCATGCTATGTTGATGTTTTTGTGCTTTACCTTTAGTAGCCCATGAGAGAAGAACCTGTGGTACTGTGAGATAAGCTCACTTTTGGCATCCTTTGTAATTTACCTGCAATACAGTCACAGTGTTAATTAGAATATTTTTTATTACTGATTATACCTAACAGAGGACAGCGTACATTAAGGGGACTATAGAGAGAATTTGTACAAGAGTGCTGAATCAGAAAATAAACGCTAAATTGAATAAGTAAAAAACTGACCATTATGGCAGACTTCTGGCACACATCACTTAACCTGTACCTCTGGTTCTGTGAGAGGTCCATCCCTAGCTTGGCCTCTGCAACAAACTGACTCATACCAGATGGGGCACCTATAAACGGGGGCACGATGATTAGAGTCTTTCATGTATTAATTGTCATTGTAAGATGCTTAGGATTGCCAAAGAGGTACCGCTACTAAACTAAGGCCTCAGATAAAAATACAATAGGAACAGGTGAACTGCAAAAACCTCTGCATCTTTAAACTAGTTATCACTGTATCAGAACACATTTTTCATGAAGATGGAAGATATCCCATCCATATCACTCATAAGGCATAGCACAATACCTGTAATGACCCTAAGTTGTGCTAAACACACCTTGCCTGAATGTACACAAGGTTGTATGCACTTCCTCAGGTCAAGTTTAGTAACAGCGTTCCACCTGCTGGGCTGTTCAGTGTCAAACCCCCCACCCCCCTCTTCTTCTCTAAAAAGAAGAAGCCTGCAGAGGTTGGGGACACGGACCAGCTAATCAACCCCTGTCTGAGTGTCTCGGCCATGTATTTCAGGAACAATGTTCAAGGTGGACTCCCAGCTGAGAGCATCAAATGAGGGACAGCCGCTCTGGAGCGCTGGGAGCGTGGTCTCGATGTTGCAGCTCCAGTTTGAAGTTATTGACGTCTCTTGTTTTATAGGTGCTAGTCAGGTGCAGACCACATCCAAGTTCAGGCCTACATCATGGTAGGCCAACTCAGTCTGAATGTCTGAGTTAAGAGTGTCTTTGTATACGGCTAAATGTGCCCTGTCATTTCAGCCACTGTCAGCAGCACAAAAAACAGAATGGAACACAAAAAATGTGTAAACAGAAAGTAGAGGGTGAACTCTGAAATGTTACATGGTGGTGAGCTGACTCTCCTCCATGGCCCAGGTGTGAGCTCGCCTTATGAGACACTGAATCAGGACAAGAATCCACCTTATTTCGGTATCTACCAATGTTTTGTATATCATCTTATTACTACCAGCTTTGCCATGAGCAGGGCACTTAACACCACTAGCGGTTGGGGAACACGGCAGTATCACTTTGTGTCTCTGACCCTTTTTGTACCTCTAGTATTCTGTAAAGGACATGTACATATATATATATATATACGGTATCCCCAGTCGCCATGTTCAGGGCTACACGCTGCTTCACTTGGTGAATGGGTTAAATGCAGGGAAGGAATTTTGTGCTGACTGATGTTTACTTCCACTTTTAGATACTCTGCAAATAGGCATGAATATGAAAATTAACATGATCACTTTAACTGTTTCTACATCTAATTAAATACATTCTGAGAGCCAGTCTTTTGACATGACATTTTCAGTCCAGACAAATTTGATAAGGGAGTTCAATAATTTTCCAGCACTAATAGGTTTAGTGGACTGCTGTGTATGGGCATACACACCAGTGTCTGCCCTTATATAGAATTATGTGTGGTCAGTCAAGCAAAGCAAACAAAGACACAGCGCAAGTGAGAAGGCATTTCTCAGTGCACTTCTTTATTTATATTTGCATACATACATATTTGCAACATACTTGCAAGTGGAATTGTAAACTGCAGTATAAATATATAGTGGACTGACAATAGACCCGACAAAAATAGGCTACATGATGTTTTGAAATATTACAGGATGCCCTTCAATCAAGATACTCATTTGGAATGCTCACATGTAAATTTGAGAACCGAAGATCTTATTTGAGCTTAAAAAAACATCTTACTATTTAGATTTCTTTTAATATATTTTTATTTTAATTTCCCAGCATTTTCACCCAATAGGACAACAGCACGATTTGTGTCTGAAAATAGAACTGAATTTAGAAAAATTCAGTGAATGAAGAAAGTAATTTTAACCCACAAACACATTCAATCTTATCATAACCATAAAGTGCTATATCTCTCTTCTGTTGCTTGTTGGACAATGAAACATGGATTTAAGTTCAACAGTGAATTATAAGTCAGAGAATATTCTCTGGATATTTTAGATGTGATTTACATTTACATTACAGCATTTAGCAGACGCCTTTATCCAATGCAACTTCCATCCCCTAACTACAAGGGACAGTCTCCCTGGAGCAACTTGGGGTTAAGGGTCTTGCTCAGTGGTGGTGCTGGGGGTAGGATTCGAACCCAGGACCTCATGGTCCAGAGGCAAGTGTCCTATCCACTGAGCTACCTCCACACCCCCTGATATGTTTTCTTTTGATTCTGCAGAGGAACATTTTGCATTTGGTGCTCCTCATGCATGTCTTGCCATCGCAGACCTTGTTCTCAGCATGCAGACCCACCACATGATACATCACTGGAAAGCGCAGTATGTCCTTTACAAAATACTATAGGGCTTGATGGGGTGACTCCAAATATTTAAGGAAGATACAGGGGAACAATATTCCCATTATAAATGACATAAATGAATGGGCCAGGTCTCAGGAGGCCAAGTAGTGACATAAGTGGCATAGGTAATGACATAAGTAATGATATTGCAAATGGTAAGATTATTGCACATAATGAAACTAAACATAACTATTGCATATTATTTTAATAATTTAGCACATCTGATAGTCCGGGGAGGGGCAGGAGACTGTGATCTTCTCAGGTCTACTACCATTCTTTGGTCTTATTGGTGTTGAGCTGCATCTGATTCAGCTGATTCAACAAAACTGTCCAATGCTGTCTTATGTTCTGAGCTGAATTGTATTGAAAGGTCAGGTGAAATTGAACAATATGATCCTAAAGAATCCTCCTTGTTCAGGAGGGTGTTGGCAGTGTGCAGCAGTTAGATCCTGGCATCATCCAATCCTGGTAGGTGAACTGAAGAGTGCTGGTATAACCAGAGTGCAGAGAGTGTCCAGGTCCAGTATCTCGAAGGTCTTCATGCTGTGTGAGGTATGTGCAGCTAACCTGTATTACAATGGAGCTCTGAGATGCACTTTCTTTGGCATAGGAAAGAGACCATTTTTTCCACAGCACAGGTATTTTGGTACTGAAGTTCAAGCTCAAGATCCTCAGCAACACTCCTCGTAGTTGGGACTATGGGTGTTGTTACCGTTCAGTTAGAGTGGGACGTGTCCCCCTCACATTTCATAATTGTTAGTTTGGTTCCTTCCACATTTAACATAAACAATTAGTTCACCCAGCGCTCTTGAAACTTGAATCTTTCTCGAAATAATCCACTCCACTAAACCGACAGAAGAACACACACCACTGGAAATCCAAGCAACCTGTCTCTGCTCTGACGATTCTCTGCACCCGGAGCAGATTTCCAGTGTTGTGTGTTATAATAATGCATTTTTATTTTAGGGTGCCTTTCCAAAACCCAGGGTCACCCTTCATCTCAAAAATTCTTGAGAATGTTTTTGCCTCCCAGCTCCACTCACACCTCAATGACTAGAGTGTACTTCTATCGATTAAGTGGAGTGGATTCTTTCATGAAAGATTCAAGATTCAAGATTGATAGTGCACCTGGTGTATAGTTTTCTCCTCACTTGATGCTCAGTGATGCCAGTCTTCAGAGTCATTATTGGCAGGAAAGGGGGTGGAGTCTCTAGCAGGTGAGATGGTGGGAGAAGTAGAGTGTTAGAATGGAGAGCAGCATTCTGGTGAAGCAATGATGGAGGAAGCTGAAGGAGTGTGGTGTTGGAGCTGGAGGGGATGCTGGACAAATGGACAAACGGTTTTATACATTTCAGATCCATCTGAGATTAATATCGCAGCTTAATATCGCAGCTTAATAGGATATATGTTAGCACATCAGTATGAACCTTCTTCTCACACTTAATAATGCCAAGATCCAAGAGCAGCTTTCTGTCATTATTTCTAGCGCCCTCTGTAAGTTCTACTGTGTTTTAAACACACTGACAAGCCTGATTATCCTGTGATTTATGGTATTCATAAAGGAGTATGTTAACCTTGTAACTTCTAAACCACATGTAATGCTTGGGGAGTTTCATGAGACAGCTTCTCACTCCGAAAATTCAGAAAGAAATCAGGTACAGAGTGAATATGACCCGCAAGTGACAGAGTTTAAACTGCTGCAAGGCAGACTTGTGCTAAAGACTCTGCCACACAAAGGCTTCAAATGCACACCCTTGAAAATTGACAGGATTAGAAAAAGGGAAATGCCAAGAGAGAAAACTGGCAGACCTGAACTGGGCTGAACTGAAAACTTACAGGAAGAGGGCAGGAGAGAGGAGGGAGACCTCAACATATAACTGTTATATAACCTCAACTGTGATAACTGGTGATAACTGGTGATAACTGTTTGCTAATCAGAGAAATTGTGTATATTTAGGAATAAACAATTCCTAAAATTAGATCCCATCTTATAGTTTTAACCTTAAGTGCAAGATTGGAATAATCTGATCTACAAAGATAATGGCGCAAATTGGGTAATTATAGTGTTGTTGAAGTTTATCTATAACTGTGTTATACTGTATGTAATCAAATTCTTGTGTTATCACTGTACTTTATTGTCTCTTAAGGCAGTAGTAAGATGTACTTCCTTCAATATTTAGAATTTCCTTCAGAATGACTAAAGGTTAGCTTTTAATGGCCGGGATGAATAGTCATTTGCAGGTTTGTCTTTCAAATGCAGTATTCTTGGTCACCCTCTAAGATTTTTTCCCCAAGAAACCTGTTTGCTTGTCCTGTTGTATTAATGCTGTTGTGTTTTTCTTGCTCCCGCTTTCTTGCTTTTTGGCACTGTGTACATTCTGTCCTTTCCTCATTTGTGTAGTGGTGGAGTGTCCTTGTGTTGCACCATGGTCCTGGAGATAACATTTTTTCATTTCATTGTGTATATGGCTGAAAAGTAAGTGAACTGACTTTAAATGGCACGATTCAATTTGTAAAAATGACCTTAGCAGAACTATCTGGTCGAACACAAATTAAAACCTGGATGATCACATTTGCAATGAAAAATTATCAAACTTTTAGCCAATGTTTAAATGGTGTAGAGCTGCACTTCACCATTTACCTAGTGTGCGTCAGTGTGGTAATGTATTACCTGAGGTAATAAACTTCTATTTGCCAACCTGACAGTGTGGAATTGAGATAGTTATTAACAGTTATACATCTCGGGATCTGACAGAAATGTTGAGATTGTGGGACTATCCATAGCAGAGCAGAAGAGTGGCAATATCAATAGCAGACCACGTGTCCATTTATTTCCCCGTGTACCCTGGGCCCAGAACTGTGGGGAGGATTGGAGGCACCTTCAGTTTTAGGAAAATTGTCTCCTACAATAGAGAAGAAATTTGTTTAAAGGTCTTTTTATTTTAATATGAGAGATCAAGCTGACTCATTGTGCCTGAATATGGCTGGTTTGTGTTTTTTGACTGTACAATCAAATGTATGTGTTTTTTTCTGTTTTCTTGATTGATATGTAACAGTTTTTTATTAGTTCTTTATTTGTTATCTATTCATAATAAAATGACAGATTACAGACACTTCGTACAAAGCATTAAATGTCTGAATGGGTCTGCACTTACCAACTAGCTACCCAATAAGGGCAGTTTAGTTAGATACCCAGCAAAACAGGAAATGTTTGTCTTATAAATTAATGATCTTTTACTTAGTACTCTTGTTAGAAGTCTGCACTGGTGTGAAATCGAAGCTGGAGTTGCACTTATACATATAGTTGCAATACAAATCGCAGCTTAACAGACAGGGATGGATTCTCATATGCACTGTTTTTCAGAGCTTTACTGAATTACCCAGCACTTGAGCGACTGGCAATAAAATAAACTGCTCTTTTATCTGTGATGACACTCATAAGGTTCATTATTTCAGTTCTATGTTATGTATCCGACCTCTAATCCTTGTACTGGCCCACTGATATACTGTTACGGATCGCTCCGCAAATATGGGGAAAAAGGGGATGACGCACTCGTTAGTAAAAGGTCGTTTTAATGAAACACACCAAAACTCAAAAGACAAACAAAAACAGTCCTTCACTTTAACAAGAACCTGTGCTCCTCAAACGAACAAAAGAACAATGAACAAAAGTAGAAAGATCGACTTCAGTCAATGACCTCCAAGACTCATGGTCTGTCAAAACTGGTGTGAGGAACACAGGCCTGGAAGGACAAAACACAGACAGAGTTAGTTTCACTCACAACCTCTTTCCTTTAGTATCTAAGCACTGCCCTGCAGTTGCACAAGATTCTCTAACCAACAAACGAGATTCTGCTACCCAGATCTCTATACGAGTGGGAGCAGACACGAAAGTGTTGAACAAACACCAACAAGATAATTAACCAAAAACCGGAGCGGGGAGATCCAGGACCGGCCGGCTTTTAAAGGAAGGGTTAACGAGGCACAGGTGGGGCACATTAAGGGGGCGCGTTCTAAATCAAAACGAAACACTAGGAAGGGAACCTAAGAAGGGGAGACAAAAGTAAAGGGACGCTAACTGCTAAAAGGGGGAAGAAGAGCGGGACACGTGACGCGGGGACTCGGACGGGGCACCCGTCACAGTTTTAAATGTTTTTTTTAGATATTGTCATTTTTAAAAGTAATCAGTGCAAATGCAACTAAAGAAGAATAGTAACAAGATAAAATTAAATGTTAGATGCTGCTCACTGGTGAGTTGTGCTATTTTTAGAATGGGCTACTCATGGGGTCCTAGCGGGCACCCTGGAGCCTGCGGGCACCATGTTGGTGACCCCTGGTCTGGGATAAAATTGGGGCATCTCTGTTATATTTTCTCCTATTTTTTTGTTATCCATTTTTGTCCTTCCTTATCAGTCTTTAATAACATACATGAGATGTTTGTCGTATTAATAATATTTTACACCTGCCACAGTGCTATCAGAAGGTATTATCTCTGCTGACTCTTTCCAGGTTCTAGGAAGATTTAGAAAGGGATAAACCAAGCAGATCAAATTTCACACTTGAACTTCTTGAGGGCGTTGATATGAACTTGTAGTGAGTAGCTGAAGAAGCCATGAAACATAAGAAAACTGGATTAGAAGCATAACGATTCTGCTTGATTCCGCACAGTAGATTAATTCTTGGGTCGGCGGCAGGTTTTCTTTGTCTCGCTCATATGAAAACCAAACAGCAGAACGTTTGCATAAGCCCAGCAGCTTTGGTTGTGGTGTTATGCATGTTACCGTATGTGCAAACATATAATAAGGTATATATGCACACGCACAGTCCTTCAGGAGCTGCCTCTAGGATAAATTACAAATTCTAAAGATTGGCCTGTTAAACTATTTCAAATTGGGCAGTGCTACAGGCGTGGATATTAATGCTTCTGTGCGATGGGGAGTGCTGAGACTAATTGCCCATGAATGCTGGCGTTAACCAGATTAGCCGCGGCTCGTTCAAGCGCATGAATCACAGTTTTGTTCATTTTGCTCCCTGTTGTTGGAGTCTTTCTGAGGTTATCAGAGGATTCATCTTTCTTTTAACCCCCACTCAGCATCATTACAACCCATTCGGTGAGCTGTCCCCCAGCTGAGCCCATAGGTGTGTGTTGGTTGAAAGCCGATCTTGGAAATGTCTAGATGTTACACTAGACAAAGGCTGAATTTTATTTTGTGACGGATAGCTTGCACTGAATTATGTTATCAATGCGGTAATTTTGGCTTTGGACACTCAAATTTCTTAATAATTACCACATCGGCAAAATGGTTATCAGTTGATCACTATTCGGGCATTTACAAGAACTGGGTTTAATAGAGATAAACCTCAGAGGTGTGTGCTCAGTCGCTTGAGTTCTACTGAGCCGGATTTCTTAATAAAACGTGTAGTTCCACAAACAAAAAGCATAAATAATTCTGTATTTCATTTTTATTTATGGAGAGATATTGCTGAAGATTAGTCCCTTTGAATCTCTGATCACATGTTGGAACATAGCCAGAGGTATGTTTTTGAAAAAGACGCTTTCTCTGAAATTTAGAGTGAATATTTCAGGTTTTTTTTTTATCTAATTGTAGAATAATTTACAACGTCCTCTGGGAAATTTCTGACACATCTGCTATCTCTTGATTTTTAGAGGGAAAAGGAATGTATCTTTGCTGATCAAATCCAAGTCATAGTTAATGGTGAGCTTACCTTGAGATCACATCATTTAAATAGTAATAAAATGATTATATAAGAGTCCCTTAGAGTGCCATTTTGAAGATGGTACACTGGAATCTTGTGATTCTAATTAACCTTAAAAGGATTCTTTTTTCGCTCGTTAAAATAAGGAATGTAAAGGTTCTAGGATGAGCCCTTATCTCTAAAACCTGTACAATATAGGGTGCTTTTTTAAGCCTTTAGGGATCTTCACGCTCACAAACCTGTCACTCAGGGTGAGGAAACGTTCTACAGCTTTGGCTTGCAGATTTGGGCTGTGTGAGAATCAGTTCCTCTCTCTATTCCTCTGGGTGTGACTGTGCTGTGGAGAGCCCCCTGCTCCTCACATCCTGCACTTCTCCCGCTTCTTCTTGCTCTAATCCCACCGAGTGGCAACAGCTGCTATGGAAAGTCAAAAACGTCCCCCTGCCAGGAAGAGACAATTAGCAGTGCTAATGAGCGAGCCCCTGCCATCACAGGCGCTTCTTCTCTCTTCCTCACGACGCCTGCCATTCAGAGAAACAGAGATAAAATGAAATGGATAACTTGGAGGAGCAAAAAGAGAGAGAAGAGAAAGAAAAAGAGCCAAGAACTTGTTGTGCTCCTTGAGTTTGTAGTCACTTGAGTTTGCTCTCTCTCTCTCTTTCTTGCAATAATGGAATCTTTTTTATCAGTCTGTGTGTGTGTGTGTGTGTGTGTGTGTGTGTGTGTGTGTGTGTGTGTGTGTGTGTGTGTGTGTGTGTGTGTGT
>JBBKCR010060678.1:0-10457 GCA_037577295.1 Ladigesia roloffi | reverse complement strand
CTGCCATCATTTTAAGTGGGAGAACTTGCACAATCGGTGGCTGACTAAATACTTTTTTGCCCCACTGTATATATATACACACACACACACCTTACTGCACTATAGCGTTATATGGATAAAAATATTGGGACACACCTGTTTTCCAGTGTTTGGCTAACCCCCTTACCCCTTACTTCCAGCAATCATAAGACATATATGAAGGCATATTGGACAACACCATGATTCCAACTTTGTGGACCTTTTCTATTCCAGTATGACTGTGCCCCATGCACAAAGCAAGGTCTATAAAGACATGGTTGGTTGAGTTTGGTGTGGAAGAACTTGACTGGTCCACACAGAGACCTGACCTCAACCCCATACAACACCTTTGGGATGAACTGGAATGGACATTTCAAGTCAGGTCTTCTTGTCCAACATCATTCCCTCACCTCATGAATGCTCTACAGAATGAAAGATTACAAATTCCCACACAAACCCCCACATTTGTGAAAAGCCTTCTAAGCTAAGTTGAGCCTGATATAGATGCTAATGGGGGACCAACTCTATTCCAACTCTATTCTATTTTAATGTAATGTCATTAAATACCCTGTTGGTTTATTGGTCAGGCGCCCCAGTACTTTTGTCAATATAGCTTATCTCAAAGTTTATTTGCAACAAGCCAAGCCAAGCCAAGCCTGGATCTGTACCTGGTGGTATACTTCTTTGACACCGAAATATCTGCTGACTGCTGAGCAGTATGTGTGTAACTCTTCTAGGACCATTGCAGGATAACTTTCCACTCTGTCTATCTTCTTTTTATGAAAAGTGACATACCTAAAGAATAATAATATTAATAATAATAATAATAATAATAACACATTTTATTGTAAAAGCGCCTTTCAAATCACTCAAGGACACTGTACATAACAAAATAATAAAAGGACAAGCATAAGAACAGACAATATATTGATAAATCTTCATAAAACAATCCAAAATAAAAGGACAAAGTATATTTGTCAAGTAAGCTATTTTGAACAGGTGAGTTATGAGTCTGAATTTAAAAGAGGAAAAGAAGTGATGATTCTTATGTTCGGAGGTAGAGAATTCCAAAGCCGAGGAGCAGAACAGCTGAAAGACCTGCTCTTAATGGTGGGATGATAGGGGTTAGGGACAGAGAGAGAAACAGAGGAGGAGGATCGGAGTCAGCTAGATAGAGTGGTGATCTGAGCCAAGTCAGATAAATATGGCGGGAAGAGGTGGTGAATGGCCTTAAATGTGTGCAGAAGAATTTAGAGAATAATGCGATGTCAAACCAGAAGCAAGTGAAGCTGCTGCAAAACTCTGGTGGGTGGAAGGGATCCTGGAGATACACGAGTTTTGGAAATGTTGGAGTTTATGGACAGATTTTTGAGTAAGATCAAATAAAAGTCAATTACAGTAACCGATCCGGGAATTGACAAGGCCATGGATTGATGTTGTGTAGAAAGATGTATGTTGTGTGAATTACAAGATAAAGTGATGTCATGGATGACACCCGGACTTTTCACCTGCAGGGAGGGTGACAACAAAGAGTTGTCAAAATTAATTGAAAAATTACCAGTTTTGGATTGTGTGGATTCCAGAAGAAACTCTGATTTATTACTTTTAAGTTTAAGAAAATTTGAAGAGAACCATGAATTATTTTCAGCTAAACAGAGGGTAAGAGAGGATGGGAGAAGAATGAAATAAGGTTTACTGGATAGACAGAACACGATGTCATCTGTATAATAGTGAAAAAAATATTACGAAAGATGTGTCCAAGAGGAATAAGGTAGATAATGAAGAGAAAGGGCCCTAGGACAGATCCCTGGGGCACACCAGTGGTAACAGGGGACATGTTTTAATGTAGCTCATAACCACAAAAACACCAAAACACCTCTCCATCTCTTCAAACTAAATTAAGACATAATATAATATATAATAAAATATAAACCACACTCCACCACTGTTTCAGACAACACTGGGTCCCTCTAAGCAGCTGTATGACACAATTATAATAGCTATCGGCAAAAAAGCATCATATGTGTGAAAATGTGTGAAATGTGAAAACTGTTCATATTTATAGCTCACCAGTATCCTAAACCACATTGACAAGTACAAATACATACAGCGACATATTGTTTTGCTGAGTTGAGAGGGGTTTCAGAGGTATTTACAGATGAGATTTGTGTGTATTCTAGTTTATGTTAACCTTGCAGCTCCAATCATGAACTAAAGTAAATTATCATAAAGAATCACAATCAGGACTTCAAGTGGTATAAATAAATAATTGTGTACTATTCCTTAAAATAAACATAATAAACAGAAGCGTAAAATCTTATTTGATAGTCATTTAAGGCAATTAGGCAATTATGGCAAAAAAAAAGATTTTAGTGTTTCTTCTATATTTTTCTAATATATCATTATTTCAAAAACAAAAATAAAATAATGTTTCTGATGTTTAGGAGATTGTTTACAATAGTAACTTCCTGTAAGAATTATGCAATTCCTGAAATTGTCAGTTGGAAACTTTTTGAAGTCTGGTGATTCGAATCGGATAACCCCCCATCTAAAAAGAAGAAATACTTGTCTGCTTACCCATTCTTTACTTCCTCCAAAAAAGCGAAAGTCTTCTCTAATGCAGTTTTGAGAGCTTCTTCTGTGCTTTCCTGTCTGAGTTTGTCCATCAACACATCCAGCTGAGCCTCTTTCTTCTAAAGGGAAATAAAAAACCAGCTCTCGCTCTCATGGAACAATCATTCTCAAAGGTCAAAAGAAAGAATTAATATAATGAAATGGCCATCTTTCAACTAGACAAAAAACATTAGGATATAAACTGGCCTGTATCTAGTGGCAAGCGATCACATGGTACGTCTTACCTGATTTTCTTGATCATGGCTAGAGCGAACATCCTCAAGATTATCCTGCAGTTGCTGCTCTCTCTTCTGCAGAGCTGCACTGTGCACCTCCCAGAGTTGAGCAGCACCCCGCATGAACTTGAACAAAGACTTACTTAAGAGGGCAGCAGTCTTAGCCAGAGTCTCAAAGGCTTTCTAAAATACAAGCCATGCATTTGACAGCTGAATCAAACAGGCCAGCTATTATGAATAACAATAAGTCTCTTGATTTTCACCTATGAAATAACAGATATGGCATGCTTTAAATAAACTTACATCCACTGTTGCCAAATGCTCCTCTGCTTGTGCCTGGCATGCTCCAAGTACAGGCAGCATTTCACCATTTACAATATCCTGTGTCTCATCTGAGGTGAAGCCATATTTGCATCCTTCATTCTGTGTTTAACAAAGTAAGAAACTTTTCAATCTGGTTTTCTGATAAACAAACGGATGACATAAAATGTCTAAGGGTCTCCAACCTTGAAGCATTGAACTTTAGCCAAACACTCTTGCCAGGCGTTCTCATAGTGCTTATGCAGTTTCGTGGCTGTGTCAATGTGAATGCGGTCTTAAAAGGAGTCACATGAACACACAAGTCAGATAAACTGATTAAATAATAATAATATTATGGACATATAATAGTTTATTCTTACCAATTTTCTCATTTAGTGAAGATAAAGTGGAGTACCATTCAGCGACGGATGACTTCGAGCATGTAGGAGGGATCATCGTGCTTCAAACAGATACACAACATCATGTGACATGATGTCATCATACATTTTTTAAATGCACAGTTGGGAGACCAAGGCTAAATACCTGACTTGTTGAAGGATTTTGATTCGTTGCTCACTGTACATTTCTTGCGTTGTCCACAGGGAGTTCAGAATATCTCCTATATCTTTAGGTCTCTGAATTTCAGGGCTGTTTATAAATTCTCTGGAAATGAAGCATAGCAATCAGCTATTTTTCAGGATATCGTTTTTCTTTAGGAATAATAATGCCAAACATGGATTAATCAAAGTCTTAGACTAAGTTAGACTAGTCTTGCACATATTCAAGCCAAAGTTAATATGTCAAATATGCTATTAGCCTTGTCTCCTAAGCATGCTTACTTAAACTGTCTGACTGCAGCCAGACGTTTGACTTTTTTCCAGTCCTGAAGCTTGGTCTCCCACTTCCGCCGCATGAGAGCATCTTTCTGCAGACACTTCTCCATCAAGTTTAAATGCAGTCTGGCTATAGCTCGCCGGTTTGCCAGTAATGCTTGGTTTATCGTCTATTAAAAAGATTTTTTGTGTGAATATGACATACAGAACTTTCAAAACACAACTTTTCTAAAATACAGAGAAAACTTCCCACCATGGCCTCATTGTTGATCAGACGATGGACATCAGAGGGCATGATATAACTGATTTTTTCAAGTTTTGTAGCATATGTCTTTAGCAGTGCTGAAATCTAGGGAAGATAGACATATTGCTTAAAACGTGACCTAAAGTTTATACACAACAATACAAAAAGCATGTTGTGCAGATCATGTACCATTAAAGCTCTCTCAGCCTCAATTTTCATGAATGTATCATCCAGCTCCTGAATCTCATTTCTCATCATAACAGACAGATGATTAACAGTAATCCACAACTCATGCAAATCCTGGGAGAAAATAAAAATAAAATAATTCAGCATACATCTGTATAGGAACACCTGTGCTCAGAGTTCAAATGAATTTTCATTGAAATGATGGTGCCTTCCATTATTACTGGCACCCTTTCTAAAGATGGTTCAGAAATGATCACTTCATTTTAATATAATATCTTGATTGTCAGGTTTAGTGAATGGGTTTGAGGAGAAGACCCATCAAATTGTGCAGGAAACCGGACCTTCTGGACGAGTGTATGTCACCCCTGATATAAATTGTTCTGTAAAAAGATTGTTTTTTAGTACAACGGCTCCTCACCTGATAGTTGAAGGTTTCATAATCAGAAATGTTTTCTATCTTCTGCATAAGTCTCTCCACCATATGATCACTTTCTGACAGTTTGATAATTAGATCTTCTCCAGTCTGTTTGAATAATGGTTCAAACCCCTGTGAAAGAAAAGATACAAACAAAATTCAATATAAAAAAAAAGTCTAAGGTAACTTTGTATTTTTATGGTACAGATCCCACAAATTTGTCTGTTTTCATCTACATGAGTAAAAACCAATCAGGGTTTGTACCGCACTAAGCTCAGAAAGGTCCTTCTCAAGCTGAGCAACAGCCTCTGCGTGATTCCTTTGTTTTTTCTTCATTAGTCGTTCAATGATGTCTGAGCCTGTCTTGGCAGAAACTGGGGGCAATGGTTAGCATAAAAGATTTATTTATCATCACAAAATGAAACAAAGTGAAATGAATGTGCTTTACGCTCTAAACTTATTTAACAAACTACCAACCAACATTATCGGGCAGTCCTCGAACTTCTTCATAATCAACCATTTCTTCAATCCTTGTAGGCCTGATCCCTGACAATCGCTGGTTCCTGTCAAACAATATACTTCAGACAATGTGTCACCAGATACATAGAGTAGTAAAGCACATTTAGAAACATACTTCATGTTTGTATAATCAACTCGCCACAATACATATCATAAATCAAGCTGAATACTTACGATGTATAATATCAGACAATAGACAAAAAATATACACAGAATCAGCAAGATTTAATTCTATAATGTGTAAAGGACACCACAGTCACTACATTAAGGCTGCACCTTATAGTCATATCTTCAGAACCCTGATTATCCATTGTGTGCTGGTGAGGGCCACTATCTGTGTCCATGCTCACAGGATCCTCCTCAAGGGAGCCTTCATTTATAAGACGTTTCCTCCGAGTTTCATGAAGAGACAATGACAACTGGACCTGTACAGAAAGACCACACCAGCACCAATTCAAAGGCCACGTTTGGAGGAGCATTAGCAGACTTACACTTACACAACTTGGACATATGTATTGGGACGCCTGACCAGTACAACTACAGGGAAATTAATGATACTGCATTCGAATACATAGATATTTAATATGGAGTTGGTCCTCCATTTGCAGCAATAGTAGATAACGCTTTTCTTACAAGGCTCTCCATAAGATTGTTGAGCGTTTCTGATATAAATTTGTGGTCATTCATTCTGTGGAGCAACTATGAGGCTGGACGAGAAGGCCTGATTCACAATCTCCCTTCCAGCTATGTGCAAACACCAAACTTATTCAACCATGTCTTTATGGCCCTTGCTTTTAGCACAGGGGCACATGCTGGAATAAGGAGTTATGCGACTTCTTATGCAAAATATCCAGCTCATATGCTGCATGTGCCGAAATATAACTGCTAGGCAATTTAAGACGGAACAGAAAATGTGTTCCCAACCATTTAAGAACTAAAATCGTAAAACGTTGGCAACAAATTTAACTGCCAAATACCTCACCTGAGCATCAAACATCTGTCTGTACACCTTTCCACTTGGAACAACACGATTCTCAGCCATTTTCTGAATTTAGTTATTAACCTTGGTTATCTACTAAAATATAAAAATAACCGATAAAAACAGCAAGAAATCGATTGTTATTTATCTTGAGACCTTCATGACCGAGCTCCTTATCAAGTAGCGGAGCTCCTGCTGTAGCGTTTTTCGGTTTCTGCGGTAACGAGAACAAAAGGTCCAACCAAATCTTCAAAAGCAAGATCAGCCTGATCATTAGGTCCAACAGGTTGTCCTCGTTGATTTTTTTCCCTCACTTGATTTTCTAAGGATACTTGGGTCCTTTCCAAGACATTTATACATAATGCAGCTTGTTTAGCTGTAATCCGCTAAAGTTAATGCCACCTCAATCCCAAGAAACTCTGTATGTGCATATTTTTTGCTTAAAACAGAATGAAAGATATCCGACACACAGGTACCTGTATTCCAAGTATCTTTATTACAACTGTAACAGTTTTACTTGCCAGCTGAGACATGTATATCTATGAAAGTGAATTAGGTTTCTGTTGGCATCTTTTTAAAAATAATATATACTTTGATATAATTGCAAAAGAATGATCCTAATAATTATTACCGCAACAACTGTAATAATAATAGTTTTATTATTATTATTAATAATAATAATAATAATAATAAGCCAACCAGTGAGAAGATTTGACAGAAGATTGTGTTGAAATTTCTACATAACCCAAAAATATATATATTTAATCTGAAATAAGATATTCAGCAAAGGCTGCATGTCTTCCCCTGGCTGGTTTGTTTACGTCATATTCCATCAGTATCAGTGTTATCGCTCCCACTGGTGTGGTCCAGAATACACTGACTGCAATCCATGGTGGTTTCTTTAACAGTGGCCTTTGTTCTCAAAGCACGTTTCCTGTCATGAGGTCATGAGAAAAAAAAGAGAACCCATTAAAAAGTTATTTTCATTTGGTTTTTGTGTATTTTTAATTAAATAACTTGGGTCATTATTAGAATCTTAAGAGTTTGTGGTTCTGACAGCGTGTATCGCTTATAGAAGCACAGCAGCTGCATTGGCTGGCACAACACCGACCTTCTGTAATAAAAATTGCATCGTGTCCTGGGGGTACAGCCCGCTGATAGTTCCTCTTCAGTAAACGTCCTCTCCTGTAACACACGTAATATTGAGAAGCTTGTAAAGAGACAGCATGCTCTTACACACATTTAATTGCAATTAAAAAGTCAAACCAAGCCACTACAGTAAACCAATTGTGGGTGATTTAATGTCTGATTGCACAAAGAGATTTGTTTTACCTTTAAACCTTCTTCCTTCAACTCTGAGGGAAGCTGGTCTTCTATACTTATGCATACATTATATTCTCCTGAGGTGGGGCTTTGAGAATCCTCACTTATACCTGATGCTATTAACATGAAGTCCAAAAACAAACAAACAGAGAAGAATGATTGCAAAAAAAAATGTGTTGGTAAAACTATTTGTCATATGTGCCTTGACTTCATTTGCTTTGATTTCAGAGATACTGAACGGCAAATCCTAAATGACAACTCAACTGTAATTAAAAGATCACCTTTGTCACCTCTGTCCTTCAAGTCCTCCTCACTTGTCTGGCTTTTCAGCTAAAGAGGAAAAGCTCAGCAGTCAGTTGAAGTAATAGTTCTCACATGAAAGCAGACATCATTAACAACAAAAGGGGAACTTCTGCAACCGAGGGAAGATGCCAACTCACTCAAAGTGAACAAGCATGAGTGTGACCTCCTTGACTTGGTTTTACATGGAAAACAAAATCACGGCACACTTACCTCTAATGAGCTCTGAAAAAAGCTTTCCTCTGAGGCCTGGTTGGAAAAAGAAACATTAAAATCTAATTATATTTTCACATTAATTGCCATGTACTTATCGCACAGTATGTGTCTGTTCCCTAAAATACATTTCTATGGCGTTGTCTGTAATCATACTTACAGTTCAAATATAAAAGTTTGCACAGTTTAATCACGCAATCAAAAATCAATCAAAGCACGTGCTATAAAATTGTGACTGCGTATATTGTGACAGCTGCTTACGCCTATCATTTCCTGCAGATGCCTCTGTTTGCGAAATTTGGCCTGGACAGCTAAAACTTCTGCTTGAGTCCGGAAGAGCTGGATCTGGAGCTCGTCATAACGTTCGCCCATCTCACGGATCTGCTTGCGGTACTTGTCCTTCTCCTGAAGGTTTTTGCAGTTTTCCTGATGGTACTCTTCACGTGCAGCAATAGCCTTTTTAAGAGGGAAAAAAAACACATTTTAAATAAAAACGCTAATAATGAGGCTTGCATATCAAACTGGTTTAACTTAAAATAACTCAATTTACATATAACAATTTTATATTGTCATAGAATAAACCTTACCAAATACCAATTTTATTTGTCACATGCATAGTTATACAAGTATAAAACACTGTGAAATGCTTTCTCGGCATTTAATCCATTCACTACTTGAAGCAGGGGGTTGCCACCAATGAGGCGCCCGGGGAACAGTGTGGGGGTGGGGGGTGGGGGGGTACCTTGCTCAAGGGTACCTCAGCGGTGACGCTAGCAGTTGGGATTTGAACCCCAATCCTCTGATTACAGGGCCAACACTCCAACCACTAGGCCATCCAGATATTATAATACTAATGTGAGCGTGTTTACTTAAATGGTAAATTGCTGCTGGTGTGAAGACCTTTGATTTGAATCACCTTGTCTCTCTCCTTGATGACCTCATCCAACTGCTTCAAGATTTCCTCCATGCGGTTACAATACATCTTGGAGTCTTTCTTTAAGATTTCACACTTCAGGTCCATTTCATCCTTTTTTTCTCTGTACTGCAAACAGGAAGTCACTCTCATTAGAGAACAACTATAAATATATAACAATACAAGTCTGACATATATTTAAGTGATATTGTTTTGTTGCAGAGGCAAATTCTAGACTGTCCTTTAAGTTTAAATGCACTTGTTAACTGCCCCATTTGCTTTTCAGCATTTACTAAGTGCTCTAATGGCTCACCAAGTACAGGAATAGGGTGAAGGGGTGCCCGATGTAGGACTTTGCTGTGCCTTAAATGCTTGTTAAAGTTCTAAAACTTGTCTGGTGATCCACAAAACAAGTATAATTGAAAGTTTATCAAGTGGTTTTGTAGGTCAGTAGTGATGATTAAAAAATGACATTTTCTGGCTAATGTAGGCACATATGATGGTGAAAATACTGTAAAAAATATGAGAGTGGCATGCAGATGTAGAAAATCTTGGTGTTTTCAAAGATATTCACTGGTAGTGTAGGTGGCTAGGCATAAAGACAAAAAAAACAAAAAAACCCACCTTATCTCGTAGCTGCTCTGTGTCATGTAGCTTCCTCCGTATTGTGTAAAGGTCCTTCACCAACTCCTGATGTTGTGCTTGGCTCTGCATCTTGAAATCCTCCAGCGTCTGAATGCTCAGTTTGTCGTGCTCTATGGGTATCTGGACCAAGAAATGAAATATGGTCACTGAAGTCAGTTTGGCTTAGTAGGATCCTAAAAGGCCTTTCATTTTTGTTTGTACCTGGGAAGAGTTCTGAAGCTCCTGCACTTGAGCTTTGAGAAGGTCATTCTCTTTCTGGAGCTCCCAGATCATTTCCTGGCTGGGTCTCTGCTCCATAGCATTTTTCAGGGTCATCGTCCGTTTGCGCTGAATCTTTGAATCGCTCTCCGCGTTCATTAAGTTGTGCTTCAGTTTCTCAATCTGACAGAGGCCACAGAACAAACATTCATGTTATGGACAAATACAACACACTCTACACACAATAGGCAAAAGGTTTTAGGCTATATGAATATTTGGCCAGTTTCCTTGAAATTAGAGCTGTGCCAGCTGTACACAGTACCATGTGATTACCACATCACATTTGTCCAAACTAATAAAAAATACTATGTGGACAGGAGCGGTCAGAAACGGAAGGAAGCTGACTCTTGCATGGTTCACATCAGGGTAAGTGTCTCCAAGTATGAATCACTTCCTGAACCATATATAGTGCAGTAAAGTCATGACAATCATATACATTACATAGTGATTTTATGGACAGTA
>JBBKCR010060667.1:0-10458 GCA_037577295.1 Ladigesia roloffi | reverse complement strand
GTGTGTGTGTGTGTGTGTGTGTGTGTGGGGGTGTGTGTGTGTGTGTGTGTGTGTGTGTGCGTGTGCGTGTGTATGTGTGTGTGTGTGTGTGTGTGTGTGTGTGTGTGTTGTAGGTAACGCTGGACTTGTTGCAGTATGAGAATATCGCCGTTCGTCGTGTTTTGAGTTCAGAAAAGGATTTGGTCTCTCGGCTCGGAGTTACACAGTTCCCTTCTTGCTACCTGTACTACACACACACCAACTACTCCCGGCTGCCAGTGTGAGTTTCTCTCACAGACAAACACATACACACATTCTTGAGCATCTTCAAGGGAGAGCAAAGCACAGGCAAACCAAATTTGTACTTTAAAAAACTTTTTGAGCAAGATTCATACATGTAAGCTGTATCAAGAAAATAAACGTTAAATGCTTACAATTCCAAAACAATTCATCTGAAATTGATGCAAATTCAAATGTATAAACTCTCTAGTACTTTGTTGATGAATTGGTATTACATCAATCATGAACCACATTTCAAACTCTATGTGGGTTGCCTGCTGTACTTCAACACGGAGCTACGAGCATAAAAATAAATAACAAACCACAAAACATTGAACCCTTATATGAAAAAAAATCTGTTGTTGATATTAGATTTTTTAATAGGACCTTTTGTTTTTATGTGAAATAAAATAGCGTGTGTATGTGTGTGTGTGTGACCTGTAAAGCTTGAAGTTGGTTTGTGAAGACCTTGGGCTTTGTCGCCACCCTCTGTTGCAAAAGTAAACTGTTCAAGATTTCACTGAACATCACTGTAAAAAACAAATGGTTCCAAAAACTGAAAATATTCGTATTTATAGGGAATAATTGATCATTTTATAACGGTTTATTGATTTTTCTAAAATTGCCCCACCCGCCAGTGTAAATACATTCTACTCTACCTTAGGCCTTAGTGCCTTATTACGATATTTTCTGGTAGTTCAGTACTGAAACTTCTCTTCTTTTTGCTTCAGTCTGGTCTGCAGACCTCATTTCAATACTAACTCTTTTTAAGCATCTTGGCCTGTTAATAAATCCAGGGGAATGCGATTTGGGCTATTATTCGAGGTCTGTGTGTCGCTGTAGTGATTTGCTGCCCTGCATAAATCTGGGAGTTTTCTGCTTTGTTGTGCAGGTTGGAGTTAAGACTTGGCATGCAGAGTTCTTTTAGATGACAAATGCAGGGTAGAAATGATGTATGGGTCATTATTTATTGTACTCCATCTATGCAAGAGTGTGTGTGTGTGTGTGTGCATACGTGTGTGTTTTAATCTTGTGCGGGGAAACAATGGTGTTCCTTTTACCTGCATCTTGTTCCCAGAGCCGCACAGCAACAGATGGCCGCCAGCAAAGCAGAATGCATGATTGATCTTGGATCAAGCTCTCTCACTCTCTCTGTCTCTCAATGTTTCTCACTCTGTCTCTCTCTCTCTCATTCTTTCTCTCTCTCTCGCTCTGTCTCTCTCTCACTCTGTCTCTCACTCTTTCTCACTCTGTCTCTCTCTCTGTCTCTGTCTCTCTGTCTCTCACTCTTTCTCACTCTGTCTCTCTCTCTCTCATTCTTTCTCTCTCGCTCTGTCTCTCTCTCACTCTGTCTCTCTCTCTCTCTATCTCTGTCTCTCACTCTGTCTCTTTGTCTCTCACTCTCTCTCTCACTCTCATACGTTGTCTCTCTCTCTCTCTATCTGTCAGTCCCTGTCTCTCTCTATCTGTCTGTCTGTCTGTCTGTCTCTGTCTCTCACTCCGTTTTCCTCCCAGTTGTGTGGGTTGACAGCAGGAGTTGACTTTATTTGTTGAGTGGTAATAATCTGAAGTACTGACAGACACACACTCCCCCTCAGGAGAATATTCCAGTGAATCACCTCAATTCGGTTCTTATTTTGAAACAATGAAATTAAGGCATGTGTAAAGGCGACAGTATGTTTATATGAAATACAAATGTTTCTAGAATATTCAACTCTATAATTATGCAATATTTAAGGCAGTATTAAGCCTGATCCATTCAGACCGAAATGCTCTGAGCGAGCTGAGCTTTATAGTATCATGATGTCCAAAAACACAAAATAATGAGAAACTCCTGTAATTTCCTTTTTTGCTGTAATGACTGTGTATTGTTAAGGAACTACTCTGAACCATTCAGTAATGACTGCAATTGTTTTGTAAATCCTACAAATTACTCTGGTGCTACTATACATTATTCTGTAAATGCTTTGAATTGTTTAATAAATACTCTTTTAAAATACAACATAAAAAACCCACCTACAAACTAACGCTAGCCTAAAAAATCATAGTTAGCCCTCCTAATATTTTTTTTTTTATTGATCAATTTTTAATATTTAATTCATCAGATATTTTATAATTCTATTAATAGTAACAACAGACAGCACAAAAAGTTTGGAATGGGCTTAAATGAGCCCATTGTCTCTTCAATTCTCCACATATATGCAAAGACAGGATGTAGGTTAACATTAAAAAAAAATTAAGACCAAGAGTCTAAACTGTTGCCAGCTGCGCTTAAAATGTGTCCTATTTAACATAATATTTTGAGAATCAGGTTTCTTATCCTGTCATGTTTTTCATCTAAATTTTAAATTACATTTCAATATTTAATTACATTCGGTGGTAAAATGATTGTTTTTTACTTGAACTGAATTAGAGGCAAAAATTATGCAAATGCTCCTTCATAATCTCATTAATATTGACGATTATTTCTGTTAACTTATTATTTTAAAATAAAATACCAATTGTAAGATACATTTTTTGCCATGCAAAGTAATGTATCTAAATCTAAATGACTCATTATGAATCATTATGAAACATGACATTTGGAAAACAGTAAGAATCTTATAACACACATCCTTTGTGTCTGTTAATTTCACTTCTAAATCAATAAAATCCCTTTAGTTTGGGATGTGTGTAAGTAGAGAAGGACTGTTCTGAACACAGCCAAGTCGCTTGATAAGGTTGCGACTCTGCTGCTACGTGCTCAAAACCAACTTTCAATGCAACTTGGTCACATGTTCAGCACAGTTACACACAAATCTCAAAGTAAAGAGATTAATCTTACTTAGAACTCAAAGTAACAGGAACAGGGGTGTGTGTTGGAGTCTTTTTCCCTACACTGTATGCTAAACACATACACAATGGTATGATTTACTGGATGATGGCAACAATTATAACCTTGATAAAGTCACACTATCTGAGAACTGTGGAGATTGATGTCTGCAAACTCTCTCTCCTCTCTCTTTCTCCTTTTCCCTCTCTTTGTCTCTCCTTTCTTTTTCTCTCCCCTTTTCTCTCTGTCTCTCTCTCTCTGTCTCTCTCTCTTTTTCCCTCCCTTTTGCTTGCTCTGTATTCTCTCCCCACTTTTTCTCTCTCTCTTTAGGATCAGTGAAGCTCGTGTCTTTTACTCCGCAGCCCTCCAGACGCTGCCGGGTGTGGTGCGTTCAGGAAAACCACAGCCGTCCCAGACTGACCCGCAGAAAAACGTTACAGAGGGGTCTTGGAGGCCTTTCAACAGGTGAGGGGCAGAACAGGAGCAGACAGTGTGAACCATTTCATACAAGGGACAGAACGTACTGGAACTAGCAGCAATCAGGATAGAACTGGAGCAGAGCAGGAACTGAACTAGACCTAACTGCGGAACAACATAGAGCATTAAAGCTGAGGGGTTTAGGGTGTCAAGAAAGCAATATTGCTCTGTCATAAAAGCTATGGGGCACATTTTCTGGTATCACGTGTGTGAACACCGGTGCCAGCAGCAGTGACAGTGCTAGCTTGGAAGCTAGATGAAAGCTGCTCTACATACATTTAGATCAACATAAAACTAAACACACCAAAAGGGATGTTTGATGTTAACTAAGCATTTGAAGTGTTCATTTTCTTATGTCATTGAAATAATAGTGATAAACTTGTTGCAAGATTTCTGTGAGAAATTGCGTAATGTGATTGAAAGAAAATAATGTGATCAAATGTAATTATTGCTCTTTTGTTTAGGAGTGAACAAGACATTGTTCACTCCTAAACAAAAGAGCAATAATTACATTTGTTTTCCATCCAACTGATCACATTGTGCAAGGAGAGTGTCTATTACAGCAGTGATTTTATACTTTCCCTCATTAAATAAAATGTGATTCAGGTGATCACTAATCAGAACTTCATAAAGCAGAAGGAGATGCTTGTGTAGGAATTTAACAGACACTGGTATGGAACAGTTGTCACATATAGAGATACTGATTTAAAAATAAGTTGCAATGGTCTCTTATTTTTCCTCCTAAACTGTATGTATTGTTTTGTGCAGGACGCGTGTGTATATGTCTGATCTGGAGTCTGCTCTGCATTATTCTTTGCGCGTGGAACTTTCTGCTCACAGCACCATCGGTGGAGACGACCTGACTGCGCTTAAAAGTTACAGCTCTGTACTGGCCAAGGTGAGTCTCACACACACACACACACACACACACATAAACACAAAATACAACTTAAAAACTGATACCTGCAAATATTTAGTGAGAGAAAACTTTAAAGGCTCGGAACAAATAGGGTTTATGCTTTGGGGTCGTAGAAAATCTTATGAAATTGAGGGAAGAAAGAATTCAGCTTAATATCACCATATTTTAAAAGTGAGAGTACCACAGTCAGTGGATAAACTGAAGAAGATATGATGTTACAGCTTACAAAAGCGAAATGATCCTAAACATACATCACAATTATATTTTGAATGAAAATGTACGTTTTTAATATGGCCTTCACTGTATAACATGCCAGTCAAAAATAGAAACAAATATCTAATACGAGAAAGCTCTAAGCTCTAAGAATGGGGTTTTATTAGGTATTGAGTTTAGGCAATATTTTTATCCCAATATGTTAAAAATTAATGAATGAATTACCTGTGTATTCAGATTTCATATAATGTCATATTGTAGAGCTTGGGTTAAGCTTTCATTCTGAAAATAAAATCATGATCATGGGGTGCCCTGAGGCAAGTCTTGGCTCAATGTCTTTTTTTCAAAATAAGAAGTTTTTTCTTTGTTGTTGGTGGTGGGTTTTTTGCCACCAGAAATATCTGGATCAGTCAAGCAATATAAAATAGTAATCCTTTGTGTTTAACATGAAATCTGTATTCAGATAAATGTATTAATCTGCCCTCTCAGTGACCAGTGTTGGGAGTAACATGTTACAAAAGTAACCAATTACTGTAATGCATTGCTTTTTACTGTAAGGCGGTATTGTAAGTCATTACAGAATAAAAATTGGTAATATATCTGTACAAATATCAGTAACACGCGTTACAATGTTTTTTTTCTCCTTCACATAAATTCACCAAAATCACCACAAGATCAGCAGAGGAGAAATGTCTGTGCAAAATGTTTAACTTCTTGTAGTCAGACAGAGAGAAGAGTAGGGTGACGTCCTCTTTTTCCGGACATGTTCTGTATTTAAGACCTGTGTCCAGCATCCGGCTGGAATTTTAGAATCCTTCGGGATTTTGAGCAGCCTAAGCAATCGTCTCATTACAACATCTCTCAGAACCTAAAAGTCCAGAATGTCCGTCGGCCCGAGATGTACATTAAACATCTAACCCCCCCCCCAACATTACAGTTTTTAAGTTATTTGCCCAACACTGTGAGTGACTGCAGGTTTCTCGAGGCTGATAAAGGCATGATTGGTTTAGCTGTAGTACGCGTGTCTGACCACAAGGGGGAGGGAGAGACATTAAACTGACAGTTTGAACTCAGACAGGCTGTGTCCACATTATATACATACACATACTGTATAGCAGCCATTGCATCTTCATAATGGTTTAGGGCACCAAACCTGTTGGTTTCTAAACAAGTTACAACAACGGCAAATTGCTTTTTTTACTGTTTTTATTAGTTTAAATTTTTTCCAAATATAGGAATAAACACATTTGATAAATATACACCCAACTCATTAAACCACTGTCAAGTGAAGTGTGTAACATTGTTTATCTCATTACAGTGGCACCTTTCAAAAGGGGAAATATGTTTGTCAGCAGGTGAACAACTCTTGTAGTTTATGTGTTGGATGCTAAAATAATATGAGCTACTTAGAAAAGTGTAAACTGTTGTTTCAAAGGATCTTCAGAATCAAATATATTGGGGGTGTTAACAGTAGGTAGTGGTTTAGACCCACCAAAATGGTTGATAGAAGGACAACCGCTGAGCCACAATGTTATGGTTTCCCAGATCTGAACTGCTAAATAAACTCGAACATGTGCATTAAGTTATTACAACCTCACAAACAATACATTAGATGCGCAGTGCTTGTTGCATATATGACCTGTATGAACTTGAGAAGATAAGGTACATGAAAATACACTGTAAGATGTACACTGTAGTGAAACATTGTTCATTTATATTGGCCTATAAAGGAAAGTGGTGTTTCATTGCTCAGCCCAGTGAGTGGTAATTTTACGTTTAAAAGCTGGGCTGAATTTATTTTGTCAGTCATGGAGAAAAAGAGTGAAGGGGTGTTATTCTTCTGTTACTTCTTGGTTAAAATTTAAAAAATAATTTGTTTCGCACCCACACAGATCCCCCCAGAGATCTGCATGAATGAAACATCCAGTGCAGTGCAATCATTTCTTGCTGCTTTGCTTCCAAGAAACCAAAATTTCTTGCGCTTTTAATGGAGTCCTGAGGTACAGTTCTCCAGGCTTCCTGAAGGACTCTCATTTTCAGTTCTGCCCCTTTACCTGACCATAAAACAGGTGGTTGGTTAAGCCACACACTGCCGTAAATATGAATCACTCAAGCATAACAAAGACATTTGACAGCATATACCAGTGAAGAAACAGGAGCAGATGATTACAGATGATGAGGTCAGTGATTAGTGTACCAGGGATGCTGAAAGCGGATTGGTTGAAACCACCGCCAGTCCTTAATCTTCTCAATATGCAGCTTCCATCCTGACGCCATCTCCAGGTGAGTGATGCACACACACTCGGTCATCCACATGATGTAAAAGAAAATGTGATCCATCAGACCAGGCCACCATCTCCATGGTCCTGTCCTGATGTTCACTTCCCCGTTGCAGGTGTCAGCATGGGCACTCTGACCAGTCTGCAGCAAGGCAGCTGTTTACACAGCGAGCTTTGACGTATTGTGTGTTCTGTTGCAACAATGAGATTGGAATTCTTGATGGAATGTCCTGCCCACTGCTATGATTCTCTGAACATGCCTCACTAGTGATGGCAAAATTGTTCTGTGCTGATTAGTTGAAAACATGAAAATATCTTCTTTTCCCTCGTTCGTTTACCTGCAGCATGAGCGAACAACCTTCATAATGAAAAGGTTGCATGCTAGAAAAGAGCAGCTTTTCCAATGGTGTTTAAATATGAACAATACAATTAAGTTACAAGTGTTTTTGGGATCTGAACAATATATATTGAATAATTTGATTAATTTTATAATGTCACAGTGTGCTGTTATATAATCAGTGAACATTTGGTCATCCAGCCTAGCCATATTACTGTGAACTGATACAATTTGTTTATATTAATGAAATAATTACGAATAAAATCTTTAGGTAGTGTGCTGGAAACATCAAAAGGAATATTACAAGGATTTTACAGTAAGCTGTAAACTCTACCACACTTTGACAGAATATTTTGACATTTATCATAGATAATACTAAAAGACATCAGATATTGCGTGAAGGCATATTATGTGTTTACCTATCTGTCTATCTGTAATACAGCTCTAGAAAACAATAGAAACAAATGCAAAAATCTAATAATGCTGTGCAAATTAGGGTTATATATGGCATAAGGCCCTGGATAAATAAGGAGCTGAGTATCACCACTAAAATTTGATATTTGGCGAATCATGCTGTTGCGTTCTGACTGCCTGGTTGGTGCAGGACCGTTCCACACACCCAGGTAGAAGCCAGCAGCCAAATAACTAATGCACATGGCTATAAAAATAGGCGTAGTCATAAACATGCTCCTCAGCATAAATAATGCTTGCAGGTGGAGCGGCCTGACATTTTTTCCCCTGAGCAGGGAGGAAAATTACTCGAGTGTATTTCATTTTTTCCCCTCATCCTCAGTGTTGCAAAACATGTTGAACTGCAGGTTGTGGATTTGTATGGAGCTGAACATGTATTTGAGGATTAGGCACGCGGCTCTTGAATGCACGAGAGCATTAGAACGAGGTTTTTTCGGGATTACCGTCTCTGTTCTGCTTTCTTAAAAGAGATTCCCCCTCCCACCAGGATGGAGAGAATTAAACTAGGAATTATGGGGCAGCTTGAGGCCTGAATCCAGCCAGGACTCGAGCACTAAGCACTGTGTTTAAGATTAGCAGGAGAACAGGTAGCTAATTTGGACATTTAACTACATTTTCATAGTGACTGGTGGCTTACCTGTATTCGACATCATGCCACTTTAGTCACAATTCAGTCACATCAAATTCACTTTTTGCAGCTTCTGTAGTTAAAATGCTGTGGCTCACGTTTCTGTTAAGTATTTCATTCATGAAAAAGATTTAACTGAGTGTTTACTTTATTGTAATATAGTTTTTGCATTACAATTGTTCTCTAATTGTTGGGGAGAGGAGTTTTAGAACTATATACCAGCTATATACCAACAATAAAAAAACATTTTATACTATATACATATTTTGTATGTGAATATATGTAAATTACCCATCTCCCACACACCTCTTTTCTGTCTTAGAAGTCAATTTTTTTTCAGGTTCCCCTGTTCAATTAATGACCTAATTAACAAATCTGCCCTAAGGCTAAAAACGCTACAGCAAGCAGGAGCAGGATTTAGAGCCACTGTTTTAAAAAATGGATCACAGATCATATTCAGTAATATGTTGATTTCTGCTTTAGTTTGGCCAGATTGTTGTGCTTCGATAGGACCAACATGATATTCTTTGTTTGAACCTAAACAGTAACAAATGATCTTGAAGTAACTTAATACACTTAAATGTAGTTCCTGCTTCAAAAATTCTACAACTGTCATTTTTCAAAACCGTTTAAAAGGAATTCATCATTAATATATGTCTTTATATTGTTATGAAATGAAAAACATTTACCATTGATTTCCATTCTGTATCAACAGGTTTTTGTCCTCCTTACTGTTTCGAAATACTTTTAAATTCACAGTCCAATTCAAGTGATGAATTATAACTCTGGGCCTGTGTTAAATAAAGGTAACTGCACATATAAGATATGTTAGGAACTCACACGTGAGCCTAATAGTGAAGTTGATAGGCTCTGGATAGAGATCACACAATGCTTCTCTTCCTAGTACATGTGCATTTGAGGGGTGAATTGCAAAAAAGGGGTGAAATTACTACATGTGTGACTGATTACATGTTTCACCTAATTTGCTCATTTGTAAGTAACTAATAGGGTTTTATTTTTTTTAGGCATGTATTAGACCCCTGGACAATGGTGGGAAAGAATTTCACTAAATATCAGCATCTTATTGTCAAAACATTCATATTTTTGTTTTGTTTTGAAATGTTATTCTGTGCCTTTTTAACCCTGCACCTCATGAGTGCACGAGCACTGACCAGGGCTGTGCCCAGTATCTGCAGACATCTTTACAATGCTGACAACACCAGAGTGCTTGGCCCCCTGCATTGCTGCTTTTCACTCTAACAAGCTCTGGACTGCTGTCGCAAACAAAGCCTATTGTCTGGGGGGGGGGGGGGGGTGGCGAAGGGGGTCCAAGGGGTAACAGGGGAGCTTTTTAGGCAGCTTTTACACGGCTGACCTGCATATTGCTCCCAGAGGGCCGTGGAGGACAGATTAAGCGGAGCTCCTTCAGCCACGACCAACAGATGCATTCTCCCTCCACAGAGACGTACTACAGTTTCTCAAGTGCTGATACTAATCGGATTTTGGATGACATATTGCTGGGGTGAAGTGGATTGTCATGGTCCAGCGGGAGGGAGAGGGGGTGTGGGCTGGTTGCTGAGGGTTAGCAGTGCTTTTATATCAGCTGAGCATAAGTGACAACCAGCTAAATATAAAGTTCATAAATGCATTTTTCTGCCTTGCTCCAAATTCAGCCACCCAGTCGAGACGTATTTGTTCAAAATTGCTTTAAGTTCTTTTCTAGACCTACAAGAATAATGGAAATAACATTCACCTCCAGGCAGCACAGTGAATCTTGAATCATCATACACCAGCCTCAAACCATGTAAAGATTTTGAGTAATCTCAAATAGACTTGCTCATGTTTTGGCTAAAGAGGTTCTATAATTCATGGTAGACACTGAATACATCGTTTTGAGATTAATAACTGGCTTGTGCATGTTAGGCAGTGTATTATGTCAAAAAAATGTCAGTACATATCACATTTTTGGTTTTTCAAATGACTTGTAACTGATATGTGTGTGTGTGTGTGTGTGTGTGTGTGTGTGTGTGTGTGTGTGTGTGTGTGTGTGTGTGTGTGTGTGTG
>JBBKCR010060640.1:0-10461 GCA_037577295.1 Ladigesia roloffi | reverse complement strand
CTGTCCGAGACCGAGTCAAGACCGAGTCTTTGAAGGGTCGAGTCCGAGACGAGACCGAGAAAGCAGAAAATGGTCTCGAGACCGGTCTTGAGTCTGAGACCGGACTCGAGTACTACAACACTAGGTATTAGGTTGAAGATGCCGCCGCGAGGCTCCTAACCGGAGTTAAGAAAAGAGAGAATATCACTCCGTTTTGGAAAGGCTTCATCGGCTTCCTGTGAAACAGCGTATTCAGTTTCATGTGCTGTTGGACGTTTATAAAGCTGTTCAGGAACCCAGGAGTATATCAAGGACTTGGTGCGTACGAACTCTTGTAGAGCACAAAGGCATTCCAATAGTTTTCAGTTGTTTGTATTAAGAACTCGCCTTAAAACCAAAGGGGATCGAGCTTTTTCGGTTGTTGGCCCTAGACTATGGAATGTGCTCCCCCTGAGGTTAGATCCGCATCCTCAGTTGTGGTTTTTAAATCTCGTCTTTAAACGTCCCTTTATTCAGTCACTTTTCATTCTTGACTTTGTATTGTATGTTATGTTTTTTATGAATTTCATTTTAAGTGTTTTTTTTGGGATGTTCAGCACTTTGGCTCAATGAGACCTGAGACCTGAGACTTGAAAAGACACCTGAAGGTCTCTCACACCATGAGAAACAAAATGTTCTGGTCTGAAGAGACAAAGATTGAACTCTTTGGTGTGAATGCCAGCCATCACGTTTGGAGGAAACCAGGCACTGCTCATCACCAGGCCGATACCATCCCTACAGTGAAGCATGGTGGTGGCAGTGTCAAGCTGTGGGGATGTTTTTCAGTGGCAGGAGATGGGAGACTAGTCAGTATATAGGGAAATATGACTGCAGTAATGTACAGAGACATCTTGGAAGAAAACCTGCTCCCAAGCGCTCTTGACCTCAGACTGGGGCGACGGTTTATCTTTCGACATGACAACGACCCTCAACACACAGCCAAGAGATCAAAGCAGTGGCTTCAGGACGACTCTGTGAATGTCCTTGAGTGGCCCAGCCAGAGCCCAGACTTGAATCCGACTGAACATTTTGGAATAAGGCTGTAACAAAATGTGGAAAATAGTAATGAGCTGTGAATACTTTCCAGATGCACTATATATCAGGCAGCTACACAAAGTCTGGGAAGTCAGAGTCAGTCCAGGGGGGCATTTGAAGGCATCGCCTCACCCAGCAAACCCCCAGGCCCCCCTACAGAATGTAGTGTCGCTGGTATGGAGGGGCAGACTGGCAATCTGTGTGTTCTGGGAAAGTCCAGAACAGTCGTCCGGTGCACGACCGCGATCAGACAGCAACCCACCACCGGACCACAGAAACCAGCTAGCGCACAAACATCACACAACTTAAACCATAAAACCTTACAAATCTAATCCCTCCTTTCACCACAGCATTCTAATTCTATCTGGCTCTGCATCCGTGCCGCAAACCCTTCTCCACTTATTTCTGTGTCTGCAAAAATTAGGGTTAGCAAGTTGTATGTTCCTTGATCGATCTGAAACTGAATGGTTTTGAATGGTAACATATGTTACTATTCCCAGTGAAAAGCCTAAAGCACACTAATGAACTTGGACTTATTTTATTAAACACTTGATTGTGTGTAACTATGTTATGTACCTGTAGATGTGACACACTATTGCTTTCTGTAAGATCTAGGTAAAGACCACGGCAAAATTCACCTGTTTTAAAATGTACTTTACACTACTTTACTTTACTTATAACTCATTTTTAAAATGTTCATGACCATAGTTTAAATATTTATCAGACTCATGGAAATGTAAGGTATTCTATACAGTTTGTTCAATGTTATCTGACTCTCCAGAAAAGAATGAAAGGCAGTATTGTGTTTTTAGATTTGTCTGCCTGAGTGGCATATAATTGGTTGCAAAGCCATTAGAAAAAAATTAATGTTATTGTGACAATAAAAACAGTTTTATAACTGTATTTTCATGCAGCTATTATGGTTAAATAAAATTTGAGATGGAACTATTGGCCCCCAGGCAGAAATTTGGCCCTCTTTGAACAAAGTGTGGACACCCCTGCTTTAGAGGCTTCCACAAGTCCTCCATTCCTCGAAGCAGACCAGAAACGCGTGCTCACATTTACAACAAAAGAAGAACATTACACCACCACAGAGGACCTTGAACCAACTTCCCAGTTCTGTCGAGTCCTTCAAAAGCCCAACAGCGATATTTTTCTTTTACCAATGTTACCTCAGCCGAACCAGAACTCATGGAGTGTATTGAGGAGACCTTGCAATGATTCAGTTGCCCTACAGGCAACGTTACCCAACTTTTAACCTCAAATGAAAAGAAAGTGTGTGTTAGAATGTTCAGAAATGTTTTCTCTGTAGAGCAACGATTGTCAACTGGTAGCTTGCGGGCCACACCCTTCCGCCAGAGTTTCCCATCCAGCCCCCCGATGGAAAATGAATGGATGTCTATGAAGCTAGATGGACGTCTAGTTCCACATGAAGTGTTCTGAGAGTGGGAGTATTCCTCATATTGAAATGTCTCTGATATTTCTGTATCAGGAATAGCCTAGTGAGGAGGGAAAAGCTTATTTTAATCTAGATTAAATAAAACAAGCCGGTCAGCAATCTGCCAGTCATGGGACGTACACTTCTGGGTTCACAAAGTGTAGCACACACGCATGGAAATGTACAGAGTTAAGACTGATATGTGTAGAAGGAAACCAAAACGAATGCTTCAGCACCAATCGTTGTTTATCTTCTCTGCTTCCTCAGAGAATTCGTGGACCTTGTGGATTACCTGCCTGATTTGGAGCTTTTGATTATCCCCTATTGACTCGCTGCAGTACAGGTAATGTGAGTATGGTAATATTGACAAAGGGTAAAAAATAATAGAAATGGGAAGGATAATTATTAATATATAACTTAAGATATTAATTGTATTTTATTTTAGGAGAGCATCTGGTCCTCACAGTGTCTGCTGAGGAAAACTCTGGCCCTTGGACAAAAGTAGTTAACCCTGCTGCAGAGATTATAAACCTAGTTTCATTTAGGAACACGTTTGATCAGGGCCCACTTTTGCACACTGCTGTATATCATACTGTATATATTGTACATAGTTTCTGGTATGAAAACAAAATGTTAGAGTGACATAACACCTCATCGTATTGCCCACCCCTCCACACAGTGCACTACGCATGCCTTCACTACAAAGAAAGGGTGTATCCCTGTTTACTAAATACAGTGTAATTGCACACACAGGTTTCAGCTCTTTGAAGTAGGGAAGGGCCTCACTGTAATCACACGCAAACAGGTACTTACCCCTCACACACTCTCTCAGTTCTGACATATCCTTCCATCCCTCTTGTCTCTCCTTAATTAGATGTCATCCTTTCTTGTGCCCTCATTCACTTGACAAAATCGAATAATCCTCTGCCTGTCATACAGTTAATGCCTACACACACACACACACGTACGCCCCCACACTTTGTACTCCTTTACATGCTACGAGCTTCGGTAATTAGGGATTTGGTTTTGACTGAAGGGTAGAAATGTTTGCCTTTGTGCAGTCGTTACAAGTAATGAGACAAAGCTATTCCACTTTGAAGTCTTTCACTTGAACCATGCAAAGTCAACCAATTATACACCTCTTTCAAAACTGAGCGCTGAGGTCATGAAAGAAGCCTGAGGAGAAGAAAAGGAAAAATAACATTCACATCTCCAACCCTGTCCAACATAAGCCTGGACGTTCAAAGTGTTTCTCCTCATTTAGCTTATATAAATCTGCTTCAGGTCATTGGGATGTGTACATATACACTCATCTAGAGGATTATTAGGAACCCCACACTAATACGGTGTTTGACCCCCTTTCGCCTTCAGAACTGCCTTCATTCTACATGGTTTTGATTAGAGCATTCTTTAGAAATGTCGGCCCATATTGATAGGAGAGCATCCTGCAGTTGATGTAGATTTGTGGGATGCAGATCCAGGGCTAGAAGCTCCAGTTCCACCACGTCCCACAGATGCTGTATTGTGTTGAGATCTGGTGACTGTGGGGTTTTACTACAGTGTGATGTTCAAGAAACCAGTTTGAGATGATTGGAGCTTTGTGACCTGGTGCATTATCCTGCTGGAAGTATCCATCAGAGGAGGGAACATGGGGGTCATAAAGGGATGGACATGGTCAGAAACAATGCTCAGGTAGCCCGTGGCATTTAAACGATGCCCAGTTGGCACTAGGGGGCTAAAGTGTGCCAAGAGAACATCCCCCACACCATTACACCCCCACCACCAGCCTGCACAGTGGTAACAAGGCATGATGGGTCGATGTTCTCATTCTGTTTACGCCAAATTCTGTCTCTACCATTCGAATGTCTCAACAGAAATCGAGACTCATCAGACCAGTCAACATTTTTCCAGTCTTCATGTGTCCAGTTTTGGTGAGCTGATGCAGATTGTCGCCTCTTTTTCCTATTAGTAGTGGAGATGAGTGGAACCCGGCGGGGTCTTCTGCTGTTGGAGCCCATCCGCCTCAAGTTTGTGTGTGTTGTGGTTCACAGATGCTTTGCTGCAGACCTCGGTGGTACCGAGCAGTTATTTCAGTCAAAGTCGGCCCATTCTCCTCTGACCTCTAGCATCAACAAGGCATTTCCGCCCACAGGACTGCCGCACACTGGATGTTTTTCCCTTTTCACACCGTTCTCTCTAAATCCTAGAAATGTTTGTGCGTGAAAATCCCAGTAACTGAGCAGATATAACTGAGCTGAAATACTCAGACTGGCCCGACTGACGCAAACAACCTCGCCACGCTCAAAACTGCTGAAATCACCTTTCAGTCCCATTCTGACTTTCAGTTTGGACCACACCCCTAAATGCACTGACCCAACTGCCATGTGATTGGTTGATTAGATAATTGCATTAATGAGAAACTGAACAGCTGTTCCTAATCATCCTTTAGTGTGTTGGCAATAGTGAAATGGATCAACATGTGAAACTGGAGTTTTTGGGGGATTACTTTTTCGTTATATAAAAGGAAATGCCCTTGTTGCTGTATGTTTTGTGTTTCTGATCGAATGCGCACACATGCAGAAGAGAATGCTTACTATTAGGCTGCATAACAAACAAAATATTAGTATTGCAATTGCATATAATTTAATTATAATAGAGGGCTCATATAATAGAGGGCTCTTTTGTCTTGGTTAGAAAAGTACATGTTTTAAAGTGTATGTTTTCTCTTCCATCCATAAAGTTCACATATGGAAAGTAAGATGCAACATGTTTTCTTTTATAGCTGGAGGTGGTACCTCTTCTCCTTCTTCGTCCTCACAGTTTTTAAAATATGAGCAGTATTCCAATGTCAAAACATCAATTAATGTTCATCAGTGCATATGTACACAGCTTATCAATCAGACAATAACCAACACATTTCAAAAGCCCCAAAGCTCAGGTCAGTTGTGTGCAAAAATAATTGGCCAGTAAATGTGGCTACGTGCCCCTTCAACTATCCTTAACCATAAAAGGCTTGGTAAGACCATTTTAAACCACCATGGTAAATTCAATACTGAAAGATTGGTCAAAGTAATTTTACTTTTTTGGATTCTCAGGACACCCAGTAGCACACCAAGAACCATGATTGGTCACCTTGTCAAAACACTGTGATTGGTTACAAACTCATTTGCATATTGCATATCAGGATTGCAGAGATTCTGTGATACTATTAACCAACAATATATTATACAGCCCTGCATGTTCTTTATCGGTTGTTGAGATCTTAAATCTATTATATGTGAGGTTCCTTAACAGCAATAACTTAATATAGCTATATATGGGGATAGGTTCCATAACCCGGTTCTGATTTGGCCCCGGTGCCTAATTATAATAGAATGAAGTATCGATAAACTTTTACGGTAATGGATCTGCTGTCTGCCCAAGGAGTTGATCAGATGGAAGGAGCCCTCCCAGAACTTGGCTGTGAACTGTTGTGTCAAAGACGCTGTCTGTGGGGAACTCAACTGGTTCTGGCCATGGGGAGTCTGGTATGTGCCACCAGGTGCACAGCCTTGGAGAAACAATCCATGATAATTAGAATAACATTTTTTATTTTGACTTGGGCAGACCCATGAAGGGGCTAGGAGAGGCTGAAGATCGACTACTGCCGGATGGTTGGAGGTGTTCGCACTGGCGCTCACCACAAAAGCCTGGATGAATTGAAGTGATCAATCGGACGTATGTGAACACACCACAGCACACAGTGTGAATAGCAAGAAAGTCCTCCTCTGCATTTAACCCATTCACTAAGGGTAACAGGGAGCAGCCAGGAACACGGCCCCCAGGAGCAGTGTGTGGGGACGGTACCTTACTCAGTGTACCTCAGAGGTACCTAGCAGTCTTTCTGTTCTAACCACTAGGCTACCATCTACCCCAGACAACTTCAGCCATAGCAGGCAACCAAAACATCCTTTGAATGGATAATAGTGAGTTTCTGGATGTTCAGAAAGGGCCCAACTGGAGGATCTTGAGTGGGATAGTGGTTGGGAGTTAAAGTAACCCAGGCTGTTGAATGGTAGGCACAGATAAGCGAGGTAGAGTAGGATGGGAGCTGAGGTGAAGAGTAGGCACTATTGCAGAAGCTGAAGGGCATGACCAGGGTCCCATAATGACTATTCGGTGTTATGAATGCCATCTTCCACTCATCGCCTCCCCTGATGTGTTCCAGATTATCAGCGCTCCTGAGGTTAAACTTTGTGAAGACTGAAGCACCCAAGAGGACGTTCAGGGCATTAGTGAGTGGAACCCGATGGGGTAAATAGGTGAGGTTTGGTGGGTGTTGTGGCTGTTGGAAAGGGGCTGAGTATCAATGGCGGTGATGGTAATAGACTAGGATAACGGCTCTAATCTCACACCCAGCTGGGCACGATCGTCATGATCCATTTGTGGCTCAAATGAATGTGAGTCTGAAGGATTAAACGGGAAATAGAGGGAGAGTTGGAAGAAATCACCAGCGGACCTCGCAGAGACCTGCCGTTAGGGTTCAGGGTGGAGAGGACAGATGGCTCAGTGGTGCATGGGGGATGCGGAATAGTCTCACAGACCTTTACGGTAGCGCCTGTCTGTCTCCTCAGGACTCAGAGAAGGGTGCCCTAACTGCATGGGTGCGCCCTAAAACGCTTGCCTCAGTTAGTCTGTCATGTAGCATGGAGGATAAACTGAACTGCGAGAGAGTAGTCACATGAGAGAGTAGGAACCCCACATGCTTTGATTCGAGAACACTCTCAGCAAGAGTAAAGATTCCTGTACTCGTTCATACAAGTAGTCCTCACCGGCCCTCTAGATAACGCCACTACCAAACCAGACCTGAAAATGACATTTCTTTGTGAATATCTCAATAATTAACATTAATTAATAATGTAACAATGTAATAATTAACATGATCTTTTAATATTATTAAAATTGTGCTGATAAGATTCTGTGCTAGCCCAAAATGACCATCTGCCCACCGAACTGGATAACACTGATTGTCATTTCAGTAGTAAATATCGAGTGATATCAAGGTGAACAGTCAGTTCTTGACGTTAATGTGTTGGAAGCACAAAACAGGGTTATCAGTCACAAGCTCAGCTTTGACAGATGAGATGTCTAGATGACCGGGTCAGAGTATCTGTAAAGTGGGAGGTCTTGTGGAGGTTTCCCATGCATTACAGCTTGCTGGGTAAGGTTTGGGATAGCTGCAGCTAGTCGGGGAGTGTCTAGCCGATCCCTGTCCACTGCCGAAATAATCCACGAGTAGAACATGTGCTAGTCTAATGACCTATACCTCCTTTAACATTGTGTGAATGACCAGGTTCATGTGCCACACTGCAAAAATGTTTAGGAATAGTTTATGGAATGTGACAAAATGGTTCAAAGTGTTGTCTTGGCCTCCAAATTCTCCAGAGCGTAATCCCTTCAGGCATCTGTGGAATGTGCATTAACTCACACCGTACAGGACTCTGGTCTGATCCCTCGGAGGAGCTACTGTAGCACAGACTAATGAACGATTTTCTGCTGGCTGTGATAGACAGGTGTCAGAACACACAGATCATTACAGCTTGCTGTGTAAGTGACTTTGTAGCTGCAGACCAGTCTGAGTGCCCATGCTGACCCTTGTCTACTGCCAAAAATATCTACAATGGGAGTGTGAGCTTCAGACCTGGTCCATGGCGCAATGGCAGAAAGTGGAATCCCATTCTCGCTAAACACAGTCAGTTCTAGATTAGGTTGTATTTGAAACTAAAATAGAATTTTAGTATTTTATACTGTGCATCGCAAAAGTGCGATTTAATCTGCTAATATTTAATATTTTACACACATACACGTAGATTTGCAAAATACAGCTATACATGCTATACTTCTATACTAATATTTATACTAAATTTTAATAATGTTAATCTTAGTATATCGAGAATTTTCTATACTTTATTTTATTTTTATCCTATTCAACTGTTTTTCCCAACTTTGCTGCTCTTAATTTTTTGTACTGTCACTTTCCGCTGTAATAAACAAATTTCCCACTTGTAATAAAGGTTTATCTTATCTGACCTGACCTGACCTTATCTTATCTTATCTTATCTTATCTTATCTTATCTTATCTTATCTTATCTTATCTTATCTTATCTTATCTTATCTTACCTTACCTTACCTTACCTTACCTTATCTCTATTTCCACTCGTGACCCAGCACATTGGCCAGCAATGTTGACAAGCATGGAGAACAGTAGCTGGGCATCTTTGACTGGTGCCTCTGCTCTGCTTGTAGAAAACTGTTCTAGGTATTGTGGCAGAACTATTATATCGCTGCACTTCAGTAAATATTTTTCACACCTCATGACATTTTTGGTGTGTTTGATAAGCTAGAAAGGGCAGTGCCACTATTCCAAAGCACAGATGTGCACTATATCTAATTCAACAGGACTAAGCTGGTCAGTGCAATGTCCTTGGATATCCTTCGGTATAATTTATCGACATAATGAGAAATATAATGATACTGCCCAGTTAGATCTGGACGTTTGTGTTGGTTTCTCTACTGAAATAATGATGCAGTGTGTGACACACAGTGGCTGTGAGTATTTAAGCTCTTTCAAAACATGTTGATTAGCCCCACACATGAACCCGCCCACACACACAACAGCACAGTGTTTATTCATGTCAACAGTTCCTGCCCTTTGGCCTTTGACAGCATGTGTATGTACACACACACACACACACACACACACACACAAACTTTTGACAATCTCTGGATGATTGCTGGGTGAGAACAATGACTGACACATGCACAAACACACACCTGTCATCACCAAATGTTTGGTGCGGACCAGAGCCCAGTGTAGTTCAGAAGCAGCTGTTAATGTGTGAAGGGGGAGCGCCAGTCCCTTTAAGTCTCTACATTCAGGGATCATGCTGGACATGACACCCTTTTCTACTGTGATACAGTGATACATACTCAAAACCTTGTCAAAGTATTTTTTTCAGTATAAAATTACTTTTTAAAATTTATTTTTATTATGAAAAATGACCACTTGACTATCCTACAGCAGGGACTGGGAAGCCAATAATCTAGTTTTTATTCCAAAACCAAACTAATATAGTGACATATATGCAAATGTTTGTGAACTTCTAGTCATATTAAATGTTTTAGTTAATTTTCTAAGTGAAAAGTCCACTATAGCTACCCATGATTACTGTTTATTTGCTGAATTTAACACATGGGCTCGTGTTAAATGTTAAATATATATTAAATGTGGCTTGTGTTGAATATTACATATATTTACTAACATTTTTTAATGGTTTATTATTTTATTATTAACATTTAATCTATGTAAACAATCTCTAAAATGGAAGTACATTTTCAATAGAATATTAAAACTTAAATCTAACCCTAAATGTTACCTAAAAAACTAAACTTTATCCTAAAACCATTCTTAATATTATCTCAAAAGCTAAACCTAATCCTATACCTAACATAACCTCATCTCAAAAGTAATACTCCTAAGCTTAACCTAAAACCTAATTATATTCATTTATATATCCCTTATTTCACCAAACAAGTGAACAATTAAAGTGGATCATCTGTTGGGCAGTATCAAATAATTTTAACCTGTTTTTCAATATAAAAAAAAAGAGCAATAATATCTACAAAAATATCTACAAGTGTTTTTATGTAGTTTTGGTAATCTAGGAAATGTTGTCTATGAATGTACACACTGTTAAGCCACAACATTAAAATGCTGACAGGTGAAGCTTGTACTTCCACTGACCAATTTATTAGAACCCCTGACCTTTTCCATCCACTTCCACTCACTATAACACCAACTGTATGTACATACTGAAAGATAATGAATGAAACTAATTAAGTTAGTAACATCGTTACTAGGGATGAGCGAGTACAGCATTATCTGTATCTGTATCTGTTTACCAGATGAATTATCTGTATCTGTATCTGTA
>JBBKCR010060619.1:0-10462 GCA_037577295.1 Ladigesia roloffi | reverse complement strand
CTATCTATCTATCTATCTATCTATCTATTTCTGAAGTTTCTTCCAGTCTTGTAAGATGAACTGCATTACCATATGTATTTATTGTGTATGTTATTATGTACTTATTACTTATTGTCTAAATGTTAATCATGTTGCTGCTTTTCTTGTGCTCTTGCTATTCCTACCCCACAAATTGTTTTCATTTTATTGCTCTACTTCTTGAATTACAATATCTGTTATTACAATATATTCATTCACACAGTTACTGCTCCTGTGGGCTGCACTGTAAAGTCTTGCCTTCTCTTCCTTTTAGCGCTGTGTTTGCACACTTGTGTAGCCTTGTGTTTTTGTAAGTGTTGTGTTGCCCCATGGTGTGTGAGTGTTGTTTCATTGTTTTCATTGTGAACTGTGCAGATAGTTGAAGTGCCAAACATACTTAACTTGAACTGTGGCAGCCAGCATTAAAAACGGTGTGTCGCCTGATTAAACAGACTTCAGCGGAATGAATGGCCCTGAAGGAGCTGTGGCTGATTTCTTTGTCCCTCTCGTTCCTTTAAACTGCCTCCCTCCCAATCCCTCTGGCACCCAGCCCCCTCTCCCGCCCCCTGAGGAGGCGGTGCTCCAAAGTTTCATTTGTGGAAGAAAGTTTGGTCCCGGCCTGAAAGCTGCAAGTAGCAGCCAAGAGAGCAGCAGCTGTGGAGGAGCAAAAAAGCGTCCGGCAAACAGGCTCTGCCCGGACTGGGACGAATCCAGCTGATGGCACTTGAGAAGCTGATGTGTGTGCTGCAGCTGCTCCTGACCGGATGGGGTGTCCTCAGCCTGCTCTGCTCTTTTAAAGCAAACCCTGCAACGATGTGATTTAGGACACCCTGCGCTTCAGAGACGGCCCTGGATGTGTCAGATGGACGGATTGGACTGACCAAGCTTGCCTCTCTTCAATATGATGCTTTCGGGCCGTGGACTGGGCGTGCTTGGATCAGCCTGCTCTCTCCTGCACCTCCTAATTACAGTGTCCCTCCTAATGAGTGCCGAAACCGGCAGGCAGCTGACAGGTGAGTCAGAAGTTCCATCAGAGGTTTTGTGGAGGACGCTATTAAGTTGAATGAGGTGAAAGTCACACTGTGAGCATGAAGGTTTTTATGGCTCCATTGGTCTGTCCAGATGAATACCTATTTGTTTCATACCACAAGTAAGATCCTATTCTGGTTGTCCCTCTGCTTTCAGACAAGTGACAAGCTGGAGAAAAAATAAACAGTTCATTATGTTGGAGGACTCATTCATTTTGCCTCATTCAGAAAACATTTGGGACTAAAACTCTCTTTATAAGTGTGAAAGTGCAGGGGAACATATCTGTAGATTAAAATAGAAATGCATGTAAATATACTTTTTGGATCACTGAAACTGCTCTTTGCAACTTATCTGCTAGTATTGTCTGGAGAGTAAATGGTGACTTGATATTTTAGCAGTGGTATCATGCATAGGAACATGTCATGCATAAGAAACAAACTCTGGTCTTAATGCCCCTCTGCCTCATTCTGAAAACAGCTGGAAAGGAAACACTCCATTTAACTTGAGTGTGACTGGACAGGGCTAAACTTTTTTTTTACACTAGTTTAAATTACATTGTTAATAGACCATATCAGGGAAATGAGGAAACATTAATGAGGAATAATTAAATGAGGAAACACCCTTAATAATGGCACCTCAATATTACATTATGGTGAGATAAGAAAGAATAAAACTTTAGCAGTCCCACAAGTGGGCAATTAGCATTGTCAAGGCAGAAAGTGGACAGATAGTGGACAATAGATTAAAACTGTACCAACAATACAATATAAAAAGTACACTAGATTAAAAAATAAATAAATTGTTGACTCATTCCTAAGAAACCATCCTGCAGATCCACTATTCTTAGTGACATTGTATTAATTAGGCTATTTTCGTTCAGTTCTGTTCAGTGCAGCACATCCATCCGTTCTTTGTTTCATTGTCACCGCTGCTGCTAGACAGGAAAATGTAACAGCTCCTTTGTACTGCACTGTCCAACGCTCCTAGCTTCTACTCTCCTGAAGGGAAGGTAACGTTACAGGATAGGTCATTAAGAGAGTAAGCTGTCTATCTCTTACGCTTAATGGCTAGTTTTGTGGAACATCTTCCATTCGTCCCCTGTTGCCCTCTGCTGGCTCTTGAAATGTGGGTCAAAGTTTGAACAATGCGCTCAGTTGAAAGCATGCATCAATACCAGCTTCTGACCTCTGAGACCGTTGGGGGAAAAGACATGAATAAACATGATGCTTTATGTGTTAGCTAGGAGGCGTTCGCCTCTTTGCACTTCAAACAGGTTTTTAAAATCCAACAGTAATCTTTGTTTGTGATACATAGAGTCTTCTGTAGTGTCAGTGACAATGTACCATACACCATTGTACCATTCAGAGACTTAGTGTGTGTGACAAATATAGTCTCAGCCTGCCCATTTAATAATATTATACATTACGAAGCTCGGGGGCTGCTATCCGCACACAGTTCCACATATCCTGACTAAAATGAGGGTTCTTGATGCTGCAAAAGAACCATTTCTGGAACATTCCAGTTTAGCTGTTTTAAAAAACAATTTAATAAATGTTATTGTGAGTGTGAGTGTAAAAAACCTTAATATCATTTAAAATTTAATTTAAAGGTTTATCCTAAACTGTATGAACTGAAATGTAGACTGTTTATATATAAACTAGGTTTCTTTGCTTGATTTTTTTTCTGCAGATGGACCTCTGGAAGGCCTTCTCCAGTACGAGGTTGTTCACCCTCAGAGAGTGGATTCAACTGGACATTTTATCTCAAACCTCATTTCTCATCGTGTGAGTCGAGTTCGTCGGAGGCAGACAGTGGACAGCAGGGACAGCCAGGCTCATGTTTACTACAACCTGCAGTACGCTGGTCTGGACTTACTTTTCAATCTCACCCTAAACCCTCATCTATTATCCCCTGGATTTCTCACGGAGCGACGGAACGGTGGTCTCAGGGGTTCCTCACTACATTCCCATGGCCGTTCTCTGTGCTACTTCCTTGGGGAGGTGTGGAGTAGTTCAGCCACCAAGGGTCAAGCAGCTGTAAGCACATGTGATGGCCTGGTGAGTTCGCTGCTCAGATTTGATGGATTTATACTTGATAGGGGAATAGTTTTGGTGCCACTATGTTCACCTTTTATTTAGAGGGAATTTCATCCTGTCATACCTCTTTAAAATGTATTACTTCAGTGAATACTTTATTACTGTTGAGTGCTTATGCAAAACACTGAGTGTCATTTACTGTGTTTAGTGAAAGATATCTGAGCACATCCTGTCAGAGTAAGTAGTGTCAGCTTTTGTAAGGGGCACTTCAAAATAGCTGGGTTGTTTCCTAGGGGTAATTGTTAGATGTTTTGTAGTTTGGAGGGTGTATTGAATCCTGAAAATTTGTCATTCATCTAACCCCTGTCATGTAGTACTTTATATGGCAGTGGCTAATAAAACATTTTCATTCAACTCGAAAGACAACAAAGTAAAGTAACTCCCCACGTTCACGTGGATTATCAGGCGTGGTTTCAGTCCATCTTGGATTTTCAAACCTCCCACCTTTGAGTACGGCTGACCTGGGCGCCCGTGCCTTGTGTGCCACGTGGCGGTTGCCAAGGCAACCAGATACTTGAACGTAATGAAGCTACGCTGCTTAGTGCCCCCCCAAAACAACCAGATGAGTGGGTGTGGCCCAAAGATGAACAACCAGCATGAGAGCGAGGGGGCATGGTGGATGAGGCTTGGACGTCACAGTCAGCAGTACTTGGAGGTGGTTTGTTTAAAAGTAGCCAATCTGAGAACGTTATTTATTTCTCCTTACTGCTGATTGGCTGCTTCCCTGTGACACTGCAGTCCAGAATTTTCCCTGTGGAGCATCTTGCGTGGTCTCGTTTTTTACATTTTGTTCAATTTAAAGCCCTGTATTGATATTACTTTTAATTCAATTAATTTATTACTGTATTTACCTAATTATACCAAAGAAAATGACAACACATTTAAGAGAATATGCCCATGCATTAATTACAGTACAGTCTATACAGGGGTAACAGTATTTACCTTCTTATATTGCAGTTCAATGTAAACTTATTACAATAGCAATACAGGTTTACCGTCTCATTTCATTTAAAACTGATTAGCATCAAAGAAAATGTAAGTGTTTTAGGACCTTATTTGGGGGCATATTTTGGGTTTACACTATAAGAATAGGCATTTTCCTTAACCACATCACAACAACGTTGTTTTACATTATACGTGGGTGCTGTTGGAACGTAACCCCTGCGAGAAGTGGGGAGTCACCTTATTCTGATTTTCAAAAGCTAAACCTAGCAGTAAGCATCCATCAGCTCCACCACAGTGGTCCACATCAGTTTTATCTTTTGCCCATTTGTCCTTGAATGCACTCCAAAAATGTTCTCCTGAAATTGTTTCCCTGTGAAGAACTCCAGACTACAGACTACAAACTGAACTGCAGCTCAATTTTTCTCTACTTGGTACTTTATATAGCCGTAGGGGAAGCCCCCAGCAGAAAGCGTAAGGCATGTGCTTCGAACTTCTGCACCCTATAATTAGTGTCAGTTTGGGCTGACCCTATGTTTTCTGTAGACAGGCCTGTTCAAACTCTCAGAGGAGGAATTCTTCATCAGACCTCTGGAGCAGCCGCATGGAGCAGCGCAGCCTCAGGCTCATGTCATCTACAAGCGGGACACTTCTCAAACCAGCCACCAGCTGGTGCAGCCTTTGTCTGAGGGAAAGCCATCCAATGGGACCTGTGGGGTAAAAGGTGAAAGACCAGGACATGGGGGCACTAGTGACTTCATTTCTCCTTACACTAAAAATGTAACTTAATCACCACCTGCAGGTAATTTTAAAATGACATAAAAACGTATAGGAGAAATCCCTAAAATAAACTGGACTCTTACTGTTACACCGCAGCTCACAGTGCGAACATTGTGAAATGCTTTTTCTGCATTTAACCCATTGGTCATCATGGGATTCAATCCCTCGACCTTCCTGTTGCAGGGGTAAATCCCTAACCACCAGGCCCCCACCTGACTGTCTAGTTCCAGTTAATGTAGTTTTTTTATTTACTCTTCTGTAACAAATATGGGAACTCAAGTCAGTGACTTCTATCAGTCCTATAAAATGTAAAACTATAGCTGGTTAACTATTGCAATGACTAGTCCCAATGAAAGGCTTGTTTTTCAAAGACAAATTTAACATGATAGGTGTACATTAATCATACAATGCCTAAAATATTACTAAAGACTTGAAAGACAACCCAGAATTGGACCCTGGAGACTCAAGATTGAATAGTAACCTCCATTCTGTAATCACTGCTAGTACAGCTGTGTAGTGCCTTGCGTAGTTTACGTCTGTCTGTGTGGTTGTGTGTCAACTGTATGCTGAGGTTAAATAACATCTCCCCCTCCAGTTAAAAACATAATAAATCTACTAATATATATAAATTATATATATATATATAATATATATGAATTATGGATGCTAAGTATGATGTGTTCCAATAGCAGAGCTGATGAAGCACAATCATTTATATCCAGTTTTTGCCAAATATTGTTTTTTATATAACATAAACTATCAATTTCTAGTACAATATTTTGAAATATCTGTCTTTTATTTGTTTCACTATATTTGGAAAGGTTGTTCAATTATTTGTCAAAACATTGACAGCCCTTATGAGAAATGAGAGTTAGGCTTGACCTGATAATAGGCCCAAGAGTAAAATGAGTGAAATTCCCTGAATGCAGAGTTTGCTGAGTTAAGTGTTTACTGTCTCAGATCCTTGGGAAAGAGCAGTTAGAGTGGAGAGACAGCGAGAGCGCTGGGAGAGACGCCAGCACCGCCGGAGACAGCGCTCCATTAGCCGGGAGAAATGGGTGGAGACGCTGGTGGTGGCCGACTCGAAAATGGTGGAGCACCATGGTAGGGATGGAGTGGAGAGCTACGTCCTAGCAGTCATGAACATTGTGAGTAGCAGTCATTAACGTTCTAGCAGTCACGGTTTTCATTGTGAGTAGCAGTCATTCATGAACGTCCCTAGCGGTCAAGAACATTGTGAGTAACAGTCATGAACACCCTAGCAGCCACAAACTGATTAGCAGTCACGTACGTTCTAGCAGTCATGAATATTATAAGTAGCAGTCGTGAAAGTCCTAGCTGTTACGGACGTCGTACGTAGCAATCATGAATGTCCCTAGCCTACATGGACATTGTTAGTAGCACTCATGAACGTCCTAGCCATCATGAAATATGTAAGCCCAAGTGTGTTAATTTTGTTTACTGCTATTTCTGTGGGTAACAATGTGTCACATAATATTAACCACAAAACCAAGTCCAAGCCAAAACCAACATAGCTTGCGACAAGTGTGTGACAGTCTAAGCAGTTTGCACCATGTCAGACTGCTGGCCATGAGCATAGATTAGCTATATTTCCCTATATTGGTGCAGAAAAACCAAACAAGCACACATCACACAGCAACATGTTTGGGCCGATTGACTACTACATTTGAGCTAAATTAAGCAAATTTTAGAGATGTTTGCATCTTGCTCATTAAAAAAAGACAGGACTGTCAGTCTCCACACATTCTCCTGGATATAGTGTAGCATCCAGAACTTGTTTTCCATTGTGTCCATCCAATGTGCTATTTCCACATCAACACTCTTTCCTTTGTATGCGGTAATTTCCCATTGTTTCCTCTTGTAACTCCCTTTCGTCTCTGCAGCAGACTGCAGAAAGCAAGGTTCATTCTCTTGAGCTGGATCCAAGTCAGCTGACCTCACCGTAATACAGCTGCAGGCTCTTAGACACATTTTCCAAAATATACTCCTTGCCTTGCATGGCCCCTGCCAATGAAGGGCATGTAAAAGAAAAGCCCTCAGGAAGAAAAGAAAAAAAAATCCCATTACAGACATTCTGGTGGATTTGAAAGGCATAGTGTAAAGAGGAAACCTTCCATCTTCTGGAGTTTCCTCTGAGACCCCTTTTCCTTCCTTATTTTTTTCCCTTTGTTCGTTATATGCCCATCAAGCTTGTGGGCATTTTGATGCTGTCTTTTCCAATTAAACATTCCAAAAGTCTGTGTCTTTTGGACATAAATGAGCCTCTTTCCAGACTGAGGGACAGTGTGATTTGGCAGCTATGCTTCCTGCTTCTGCACCATGTTGAATCGTGTCTAGGCTGTTTGACAAAGTGGAAAAAGCAGGCGTCTATTCCAGGTAGCAGAAACTGACGAGTGAATAGTGCACAAAGCCTACTTGGCACTCTGTGTTTCTCACTCAGCTATCCTTTGGGTCAGACAGCCCTTCTCTTTTGCAGCGGACGAGAATGAATGAGGGCCTTTATACATTGTTCTAAGAGAATGTGCTCGGGTAAGTCACCCAGACAAATGCTCTGTAAAAGAAATCCTTATCATTTGTTAGAATTCCTTGGAATTTTGGAAACATAATGCCATTACAAGTGATTTAGACATGTCAAATAAGTAAGCATGTCCGAACTATTAAATAAGAATCTCTTTTGTTTTTCTTAAGAGGTCAAATCCTAGTCCCTAACATCAGTTTTCTATCCTTCTGTCGGCTCAAAGGGGAAGGTTTATAAGAGTGAATTAACAGAGTCTTCCTCCAGACCTTAACGAAAGCTGGTCTTCCAAACATGTTAAGATTCTGAGGCCTACTTTGGTAGTTTTGTTCTGGAGCTATGTGGCTAATGTAGATAGTGATGAATGGAAATGTGTGTCTTATTAATTAATTATTAATAGGATTGCTAATGTGGTTTCTGATAGTGTATGATACCTTTGAATTTTTACAGTTTATCCTGTCTGGTGATGAGAGTGTGCAGTTTGCACTTTACTAATTAGTGAGCATCAATTACTGACTAGTGTCAAAACTCAAGAAGCTCTGACAGCAGACATGTCTTTGCTGATCAGCCACACTAAGGAAGAGAGTTTCATATATTTATTTTTAATTATCTATCCCTGGACTTGGGCTTTTAAGTTTAATGAATATTTATTCAATAATTTAAAATTACTAAAATTACAACTGCTGGTTGTGGACTGAAACCTTACTGAACCTTAATGAGGTTTAATCAAGTGGAATCAGCAGTTATTTTGGGTGCAGAAGGTTCAGCTGGGAAAATGCAAGCATCGCTAAAAAAGTAAAGAAATAATTTTAAAAAACCCTTCAAGAGTTTATATCTAAGGTGGAAATCCAGCCGCATGTCTCTTTCAGCACATCGGCCAATTGGTCTTCATAATTGGTTTTGTGCGGAAATTATTTTATTTTTACTTTTCTATGTATCTGTAATGTTGTGTATGATTTTTTTAAAACAAAAATCCAGCTGTTGTAATCACATTGAGTTGTATTGTCTGTAGTTTTGTCTTAAATTTAGTTTTTCTTTCTTGTTTTATTCATCTTTATTCATGCAGTCTGCTTCGAAACTTCATAGTGTGACTCGAGCACATTTAACCTCAATGGGGATCCTTTGCCTCAAACTTGTTTAATAGTGGTCAGAATCCCATGACTCAAACTTTTTAACAGCAGTTTGATTCTCGTAGCTTGAGCACTTTTTACTTGGTCAGAATCCTGTGTCTTAAACACATTCAAAAGGTATCGGAATCCTGTTGCTCGTACATGGAACATTCTTCCACCAGTACAATTTACAGCACTCAGATGTGCATTGCAATGCATGAATGTGGCCTGCATGGTTTGTCACCTAACATGGAGTAGTGCACTCTCACTGAGAGAGAAAAGACTCTCACTAAACCTCAAAGAAAGTAAACTGTGAAGCTTCTGTGTAATGACGTTATATTGCTGCAATATCTCTCGCCCCAAATTTGAACCCCTTTCTCAAAAACATCACAGTTAAGATGCTCCCCTCTGATGATTCAGACAGCTCAGTTGAGGCCACCCTCCCGCCAGTGCACCCACGACTCTCTTCAGACGTAGACCTCTTTAACCTTAATTACTGGATTTTTCATTGAATTTACGGTGTGTAATGAGCATATGATGTTGGAGCTAAGTGATGATCTGTTATCAGTTTCCCTCTGGGTCATGTTTTTGCTCTTTTTAAAGTTAATTAACATCTTTTCTAAGATTGTTTACCAACACAGGCATCATCAGGTCTTGATTCAAAGACCAGCTCTTCACATAGTCAGGTTAAAAGTTCCTGCCCAGCACAAGAGCATCTAAGGTGTCTCATTAATTCCTTACAGCACTTTATAATGAGGAACTTCTACGCAGGGTGAAGTCTTTTCTCTTATTACAGTTCTTATTGGTATTTATTGGTAGGCATAGTGCATCGGGAGAAAACAAACCCTGTCCTCGCCTTAATTAATTACCTTTTATGCTTGCATTTGTTTAATTTTTTTTCTGTTCAGGGAATATTATTTTTGCACAGAAGGTTTCTTGTGAAAGTGATTACTAGCTGTGCTTTCATACATAAGGATTCAGGACCATATGTGATGTTTTCATACAAAACACCCACCTAATTTCCCTTGATGTACTGTTGACTGACTAATAGCTTAGTCTGTCTCATGTTCTTAGGGTTTCATACTCATTTCTTTTCACGAACCTCCAAGGCATGAGAACAAAGAGATAGAGTTCTGGTGTAGGGCTTCTCAGTATAAACATTTTTGCAGTACTTGCCTTATCAGTCCTGATAGAGCAATGATGCAATATGTAAATGACTCCTCCCTCCCCTTCAGTGTTTACAGTAAGCTTCCTGACCAATCAGCTCCAAATCTTTATTCGTTTAAGTCAGGGGTTCCAAACTTCACAACAGTACAGACAGCAACCTTCAATAGTTTTTCCTCCTCTCTTTTATTTTGTATTTTGTTTCTGTTCAGAAAAAAAGAATTAAGGAAGAATAAATGTGTAAGGTGTCCAGATTGTACAAAATGTGGCTGTTTTTATGTTAGGGAACCCCAGGCCTATCACATAACATTAAGTGTAACATTATCAGTCAAAATACATTTTATGGCTAGCTAGGTGTGAGTGTTTAATGTGTAGGAAGTACGTGAGGGTGTCAGAATATAATTTTAAGGTCACTTGATGACAAAATATCATTCAGTCTGAATCTTATACTCTTGTATGGAAATGTTTGAATGCCCCCAGGCAAATGACAGTCATTGTTGAAATTTAAAAAATGTCCACATCATCTTTAGGAGCACGATTAAATGTAGCATTTCTCTGGAGGTTTTAGAGTGTAGTTTTACTTATTAGAAATAACATATTAAATAAAACATGTAAATGAAACAGTAACTGTGCACTGAAATGGGCATAAGCGTGTTCTGTATTCAGAATCCATAATTATCACAATTAACTAAACTTTCTTTGACAAGTGACGTTCTTGACTGTATTTATTTAGGAGTCCAAGCTGACCTTATGTTTGAAGTATAGGTTTTAAATGTTTTCTGATGGCA
>JBBKCR010060599.1:0-10462 GCA_037577295.1 Ladigesia roloffi | reverse complement strand
CTCTCTCTCTCTCTCTCTCTCTCTCTCTCTCTCTCTCTCTCTCTCTCTCTCTCTCTCTCTCTCTCTCTCTCCCTGTCCTTCTGTGTGTGTGTGTGTGTGTTCACCCCAGGGTTTCTATGGTTCAGCTTAAATTCTCTGACTCCTGTTTTGCTCTCTTGGCTCTGAGGATGTTCATAAGGGTCTGGTAATTGGGCACTGGTTTGTGGGTAAGGCAGGGGAGCCGAGCGTGGAATAGAAACATCCGCTGCAGCTCCAGTGCCAGAGCCGGCGGTGGAGCTCCAGACTTCTGTGAGCCTCCCTCCCCGCTGCAGCCCACGCGGCTGCCAGGGTTCACTGACTGCTTATAGTTTTATTGCGACCCCGAGAAGAAAGGATTTAAATGTCAAGGGGAGGCCAAAAACATCCGCTTGGAGTTTGATGACATTATGGCCTTGGTGTCACACTCTCGCTGCGAAATGCCATTACAGGCGGACTCGAGCCGCATTATCGGCAAAACGGCCCTCGGTAGCCCACACACTCGTGCTCGCACAGGGCGAGAGAGTTTTGAACATGGCTTAATCTAAATGAAGAGGATTTGGCCATTGTTCAGTGGGTTTTTGAGAAAGCGCAAGGGAAATGAGCAACAGTCTCTTCCAATTATGGAAAAAAAATGTTCAATTAAAATGTAAATGTGAAGTCTAAACGATACGGTCGCTGGGTTGTGTGGCTGTTTTCCTGGGCTCCCGTGATGGAAAGCTATTCAGACAATGCTATCACCACATCAGACACAAGGACGCTTTTTTCTCTTTTGTGGTGGTGAAGCACTCAGGTGCCACGCAGACGGGTGTATTCTCTCAGACTAAAACAAACACAGTCCCACCTGGCTCTCCGTGGTTGCTGTGTGGGACTGGGCAGGTAGAGCTGTCTCCTTGCGTTTTGCACTTTGGAATCTGTGCTGGCATCTGTCTATGAGGCACCAATTATTTCTGCTGACTGCTTACCTATAGCTGCACTGTTTGTTTCAGCTGCGTTATGTTTGCGCCTGCAAAAGATTGGGAGAGAGAGTGAGAGGGAAAGAGAGAGAGTGATAGAGGGAAAAAGAGATAGAGAGTGAGAGAGAGAGAAACAGAGAGAGAGAGAGAGGCAGAGAGAGTGTGTGTGTGAGAGAGAGCAAGGGAGAGAGAGAGAGAGGCAGAGGGAGTGAGGGAGAGAGAGAAACAGGGAGAGAGAGAGAGGCAGAGAGAGTTAGGGAGAGAGAGCGAGAGAGAGAGAGAGAGAGAGAGCACCAGAGAAAGAGAGACTATAAGATAAACTAAAGTTAACTCTCACAAACCCACACATCTGCCCACTTTGACACAAACACCATCCTTTATTGGTATCCTTGGTAAAACGAACACCTCCAACTGGAGTAAATTTAGTCTGAGAAAACAAAAATCCACGAAAATACATCACAGTATTTTGTTGCCTTTGTGAATTCATATGAGTTAAGTGTAACTGAATCTTGTTTCCATTTATAGTTCACTTTTTTGTAATTAATAGTAAAATAATATGTCCATATGTGCTAGTAAAGGAACAGTAAAGATGTTTAAACCAGCCTGAGCTGTAATGAAAAAATATATTTGCCCCCATTCATTGAAGAGGACAGTAAAAATTTCAGAGACTAACATTTGAAGAATTGCATATTATATATATATATATATATTATGCCATGACAGAATTTGTTTTGGGTGATAAGCCTTGACTGAATCTAAAAAGACCTCATCCTATTAAGTATGGTGTAGGACCATGTCCACAGCATCAAGGTCATCCCAGTCTAAAACCTGAGAATATGTTTGGTGAGCGGAAGTGCAGTGTAGTTCTGTTAAATCAGCTGGCTTGTGTTGGTTACATTCGGAGAGAATGAGGCCAGTTTTCTTGGACTCCTGGCCATGGATTAATGTTACATTTCCAGGGATCAAATTCCCAATCTCCCAACTTATAGGCCAATACTTAAACACATGTGTGGCTTAGGAGCATGACATTTTTTATTCTGATTCTGATTAATCATTCCAGCTTTACCCATAGGTTGTCCTTCCTACCTTTCCCTCTGTTGTTCACCCCAATGGGGCCTAAAAGCATTCTTAACAGTGTAATTCCCTTGTCTACCTTCATCAAAGAATGAAAACAGGGGCATTCACAGGTTGTGACTACATTCTGATAGAGTGGGGCCAATTATGTTGTGTTGGACTCCTGGCCATTAGTTCATGTGTCATTTTCGAGCATTAAACTCCCATTGCCCCAAACAAAAAGGCCAAAACAAATGTGCGACTCATTTACTATTAGTTTACCAGAGCCAATAATTACAAAGGTAAAGTGTATGTAGAGTCGAAATGGTTCTTCCCAGAACTTTTTCCCCAAATTTAGAAGCATGGTTTTGTCCAGAATGTATTGGTGTGCTGTAGCATTAAGACTGTCCTTTACTGGATGTGAGGGGCCAGGCCCAAACTCACAACATGTGTGCCCCGATACATGGTTATATACAGTGTATAATTCATGGATGTTATATATACCAACTTTTTTAAATGTTCAATTTTCTTATTATAGTACAAGTTAATACCTTTGTAATGTAGTCCCTGTGGTGTAAAGAGTCATTTGTTATGTAAATGTGTCAGTAGATTTGTCATTTGTGAGTAAAGCCAGCTGTATTAAACAAAGAAGGAGAGGAAATATGAGAGAGAGAAAGAAAGAGAGAGAGAAAGGGATTCTCTGCCAAGAGCTGTTGGATGCCCAAGGTGTATCACGGGGTCCAATCTGATCTCTGCCACAGCCAGTGCATTAGTCCCCCCTCACCATCATCTCCACCATAATACACACCTGATGCTCATTACCCACAACCACAGCTTAGCTCACTTACCGCTCCGGGGTAAGAGAGGTCCCGTTTAATGTGGCCATCATGCACATCTTGCACAGAAATTGTAGTCCAGCTGTTTGTGTCGGATCTCTATCAGTGGCCAGGTCTACCCTTAGAGAGGCTCTCCTGGCTCAATAATTTTGGCGGCGGATCGCTCTAGGAGTGACACTGAGGTGTGTAACGGGTCCAGCAATACCACTGTGCCTGAAACACACAGGCTGCTACCCTTCCAATTGCAGGTCAGTGTCACTGCTGAAAATGACCCTGGATAAGTGGCCTAGAGGGCCGAAACATTTTCCATAATAGTGCACCTCAGTTGTGGATCTGAAAGACAGACAGGCCTGTGTGTAAGAAAATAGTTACTGTGTTTGTTAGCTACCGTAATCAATTTTTTGTTTTCCCCAAACACTTAATCACACTTTAAAGTGCCCAGTCATCTGCCTCAACTCCACTGTGCTAATGAGATGGAGGCTAATTACACATTGTCCAATTTGCAGGCTCTTTCTCAAATGGACTGTTTGGCTATGCCCTCTTGATTGACAGGTGGAGCTTTCAGACAGCACCTCCCACACCATCACAGACGCATATGTGGGGAAGGAGTACATCATCCAGCTGGCTGCCAAAGACATGGAGATCGGCACGTGGAGCGACTGGAGCGTGGCAGTGCACGCCACCCCCTGGACAGAGGAGCCCAAGCCTATCACAGACGTGCTAATAGGTAGGACTAAATGTAATGCTTGTATCTAAATTTCAATTCATTTTCCAATTAATGGACTAATCAAAGCCTTATACCGTTTACGTTTCCTCTCACATTTACCTCATAGCAGGACCACATCCATCTGGGTGTTTATTCCTCCATTGTGGAATGAAACAAACTGTAATGCCCTCTACAGTTCCTGTAGTGTACTGCAGTCTGTCAGAATCACCACATGGTTAATGTTTCATGGGTATAAAACTGTGTAAACAGTCATATTACGCATCCATCTTGGCTTTCCACTAGATTTTGGAGTTTCTGTAGGAATCTTGGTTCCGGTTCATCCCAAAGGTGTTGGATGGGGTTGAGGTCAGGGCTTTGTGTGGCCAGTCAAGTTCTTCCATACTAGCCACGTCTTTATGGAATTCACTTTGTTCATTAGGGCACAGTCATCCTGGAGTAGAAAAGGTTCTTCCCAAAACTGTGTCCAAAAATTAGAAGCATGGTGTTGTCCAGAATGTCTTTGTATGATGAAACATTAAGATTGTCCTTCACTGGAAGTGAGGGACCAAGCCCAAACCCTGCAAAACCGGTGTGTCCCAATACATAGTACATATATTTTATATAAAATGGATGTTATAAAGGTATTACATAACAAGTTATTTTGTTTTTGTGTAAACAGTGCCACGACCCAAAGTCACCAAATTAATGTAATTACCAATAAGCCATGTACTCTGGCCTTACCCATAGGTGACCCTGCCCAAATTTCCTTCTGCTGTTCACCCCAGTGTTATTGTACTAGGGCTTCAAATCATCCTGTACAATCTAATTCTCTTTCCCAGTTTCATCAAAGAATGATAAGTTCTTACACAAAACATGAGGAGTCTTGTTGCATTGCAAAGTCAGACTGCCTCCTGCTGGACAGAGGGCCCTATACACATTAAAAGTTCATGTGCTTAGGATATTTATTGCTCAGGTGGAATTTAACCATGGATAGAAGTAGCAGATCAAGGGTTTGAACAAGTTACCAACAGAAAAGGGGCTCCATATTCACCTTTGGGTCTCTTTCAGTCTCAGCATATAGAATTCTCGTGAATTAAATACATAGTACTTCGGGTTCTAGTGGTCCTTAAAAAGTAAAATAATTCAAGCAGAAGGAAAACAGAATGAAAAAATGAACAGAACTTGAAATTAAGGGTAAATTGTGAGTAAGAGCATGTGTGCATAGGTCACACTCTATCCACTCAAGCTCTCGACAATGCAAACTTTCTTGGACTGCGATCAAGTGTCTTAACAGGGCTCTGTTAAAAACACCAATTATCTGCTGCACTGTAAATGATGCTTAGTCCATGTGCATCTACAGGAGTGTGGCGATTCGTGCTCACAATTTATTTTTAAGGATTCCTGTTGTGGGAAACAGATTGCACACAAGGATCAGGAGACACTCTGTCTGGGTCACGATCCCCACGCCTGAGCGCTCGGAGTATCGACTGACGTGTCCTCCAGCCGGCGAGAGAATTCTATAAGACTTGAAAGCCTCGGTGACTCTGCTACGCACGTTTTTATAAATAGCATTGACAGCTTGATGACTGTTATTAGAAGTAATATCTGGTGGCTACTACCCTGCTCGTTCTGATCCACTAGACAGTATTGGATTTCTCCCCCTCCGAGCAGACGGCGCATTTAATTCAAGCTATACTTGGAAAGCGGGGATGAATCAGAAAGTCAGCAGAAGGGTGGGTTTTCGATTGCCATCGTTATTCTTTTTTCTTTTTTTCTTTTTTTTTTTTTTTTTGCCAAGATCCCCGGACAAAACCCTCCCTCTGTAAGCACCGCAGCTGTTCTCTCCTGGGTCTTGTCCGCGCTCCGCCTCTCACAGTGCACCGCGGCTTGTGTTTGTGCACATTTTAATTTGGTTAATGAGGAACTTGACTTTGCCGCAGTGTGCGGGAGGGCCTTCCATTTGATCAGAGGAAGTGTTATCCCCCCTGAGTCATTTCACACATCGCCACACAGTGCAAATAGCACAATAAACAACTGATATTAATTGAAAGAATAACTAATTCCTGCTTGCACCTGCGATGATTAATCCGTGTTGCAGCCGTGCGGCATAAACAAGCCCAGCAACGCAAGCCCAACTGTCAGCGTTCCGCTGGCATCTGAAAGCACACTCAGTCTACAACTTCCAAAATTGTGGCTGCTTTTTGGCTTCACTTGGCTTTCATTGGGGCCTCATCTGAATCCATAATTCACAAAGTGTTTTCACAGCTTCCTCATCACTGCCAATATCCAAATGGGTAACAGTCAGGAGGGACTGATTGTAGATCTTCCTGATTTAGCAGTTTGCTACATTGGCCACACACAAAGGAGGGGTTGAAATAACCTCCGTAAATATTGTTTTTACCGATATATTTTTGTTTTGTGGCTCTGCATAATCTCCCAGCTGGAAAACCTGATGTGAAGTGACATTGTGAATTTTATGCTTTCAGTTATTGTTTGCTTGTTTTTTTAGTATTCTTCTTGTTTTGTTTTTTTTTATTAATCCTTTTTCAGGACCAACTACAGTTTTATTGACTCCAATTATCTCCATGGAGTCTGTTATTTTTCTCTTTAATTGCATGCTTGTGTTTAATACACACAGTAATTAGCAGTAGGCTTGACACCAATTTGACTAGGGTCCCCTAACTCCTCGTAACTCTGACAGAAAAGAAAACATTAAACTGTTATTCTCCTCCCAGCAGAGACCACTCCTTCCTCCGCCCCACCCTCAGCCAAGCCACGGGTTGGCGCTGCAGGTGCCGGTTGTTCTGCTCTCCTTTGCTCGTCCCACATCCTCCTGGCGTGCATTCTGCTCTCCATCATGTGGTACGTAATGTGTTCTGTATCAAAACTACATGTTTCTCACACAGAAAGGCTACATTTGTGCTGCCTCTCACCTTCAGAGATTCCTGAACCAGGCTAGTAAGAAGTGAACAGCATTCAAAGTCAATGGGAACTTTGTCATCTCAGCCGTGAACGTGTGCACAGTGGGACGAGATGGTGTGGATTTTACAGAGCACAAAGGAGAGAGTAAACATGTAGAAACAATCTATAGATATTAACCACAATATGCAATTTGGTACAAGAATGTGCAGTTTAATACAAGTCACAAACAGCAGGTGGAAATGTAAGTGTGTGCTTTTAAAGATCAGCAGCGAATAAAAATCAATAAATATCCCATTACTCTATTAATTAATATCAATCTTCTGGGATTCTCAAAGGATTTGGTTGTGAACCATTGACCTATAGACCTGAAGGCATCCTGTACTGCAAATGTCATCAATTACAGACTCGTTTTGCCTAGTTTTGTGATTTCTCTGTTGAAATATACCTCCTACATCCACTGAGCTGAGTTTGACTAAATAAATCACAACACTGCTGGACTATGGCCATCCAGAACAATAATTGATCACCCCTGTTGTATCCAGTGTGCCATTCAATTCCTTTTCCTATTTGCAACTGTCACCGTAGGTGCAACATTTAGACAGCTTCTCCTAGTAGAGCTGCCTCCCATCTGAAAACCCTGCCAAGATCATAAGGAGAAAGAGTCATAGACCGAACCTACCTCTCTCTAGATGCTTTCACGGGTCCTCATTAGGATTTTACAATTCGCCGAGCCCAGAATCACGGTGGGGGAGGAGTAACCCACGGACCTTAGGACCAGTAAACTTGATTGATCCCCAATAGCAGCTGGCTGAGGGGGCAAATCAAGTAACGAGCAGAAGATACATTATGTGGGCAGCCTGCCTGATCCCTCTGAAACTGCACCATGGCATAATGAGCCGAGCACTAATTAAAGCTAGCTCATGTGGAGTCTGTTGGTCTGCAGAAGAAACTTTCAGAAATTATACCATTCACACCACTGGCTTGGACGGCCCTTAGTTCAGAAACGTGCCACCATCCAAACGGCTAGCATACATCGCTCTCCTGATTGACTGGGAAGTGCTCCCAGCTCTGGGATTCACTTCAAAGTATCTTAGAAGCAGTACATAGCATTATCTCAGTGTCTTCCCTCTGGGGAGGCTACGTACATGCGGAGATTTCTCAGCCCCACACTTTTCTGGAGCGCTGCAAGAGGGAAATTTAATTGGCCAGTCAGTCAGTAATGGTCTGAGACCTGGATTAGCCTCACAGGTTCCTGCTCCCCATCGGTAGAAAGTCTGAGGTGGTCAGATAGAATTTCAATGTGCATCTATTAGTTCCCATCTCATAGTGTGCTAGGGCAACCCCTGCTATGTTCACTGCATTACTGCCTTTGTGGAAGTGCTGGGCGGAGAAAGCTGTGTTGGTGTGTTAGGTTGTGTGGGGTCAAACTCTGTCTGTGTCTAGGGTTTAAGGTTTTGGACCATCACCATAAGTTAATTAATAAGAGAATTAAAGCAGGTTTTTAGTCTACTGTCTATAGTTGACACCTGGATAAGGGCTGCCCCCAAATAGTCGACTAAACGTTAGTCGATATGAAGAAGACTTGGTCGAATACATTTTCATTAGTCGGTTGGTCGTTTTTTATCTCAGCAGTCCACTGCCGTGCTTCTTTAAGCCTCGTCTGGAGCCAACGCTTTCGTTTTGTGGCAAACAAACACAAACCAAGAGTAAGAAATAAAATCCCTCTAATTTTAATCCATTCTAATGACTGTAATTATGGTATTTTTCGGCCTATAAGGCGCTCCGGAATATAAGACGCAGCCAATTTTCAAGGAGGAAAATCTGTTGCAAAACTTTTGTCCACTCTAGATACATAACGTCTTGTCTCGTTTTAGTCAACGAAAATGAAGAGACACTTTAGCACAGTTTTTATATTGTAAACCACATTTAGTGTCGTTCTTATTCGTCAACAAAAATACATTATAGATTTCGTTTCGTTATCGTCACATGACCAGCACCTCATCTCGTTTTTGTCACAAGGGTCAGATACATCTCCACAACAATAGAACACGCCATAAATCCAGGCTGCAGCACACACAGCATAAATAAAAAGAGAACTGCGAGCAGCACCACACAAAGTTAGGTGCAGTTTTAATGCAGGCAAAATGTATATTTGTCGGATAATGTGCACCAACGTCCCCCCCCCGTTATGGGGAGGAAAATGTGCGTCTTATAGGGTGAAAAATATGGTATATCAAATGTTTTAGCTCAGGTTTTTTACCACAGTTCCGCTCGAGCTGCGTCTCGGTTGCTGCCCAACCAGTTGTAGTGGTAGGGTAGAGCCGAGCCGAGCCCAGTGGACTGTACCTTTCCTTGTATATACGCATGTTTTTATATTAATTTCATAAATGAACGGTTATTCGACTAATCGCTAAAATGCGGGAGTGTTAGTCAACTAGGAATATCTTTAGTCGGGGGCAGCCCTACCCTGGATAGCCCCTGGAAATTTAATTACATAATACAGCTCTTGGTTCATGCCAGGGTTTCAATATGATGGTTCTATCTAGGAGTCGTTAGCTTCCCAAGTCAGCCTTTTTTTTGCGTTCTGCAGTTTCTAGTCAAAAATAAGAGATTGACTGGTTGTGTACGCTCAGTAAATCCTTCTCTGTAGATGTTTGATTTTTAAGACGAAAAATCAATGCATTTCGAATCTGTTTCTTTCCCTAGATAGCAAAGCTGATCCCATATGCGTGGTCTATTGCAAAGCTATTGTAAAGCTATAATGATGCAGTATAGCACTTGGTTCATGTTAAGGTTACCTGGAGGTGAGTCTATTTGCAGATTGTTGACTTTATCAAGGCTTGAAGTTCTCTAGTTGCACAGTGGAAAAGTTAAAGGGCAGCCTGACGTCTTATGCACACCAAGTTAATCCTGCCTCTTCATTTCTCAGCTCCTACTAGATACACTAGAAAAAAAATCCATATTTGGGACTCGTTTCCTTCACCTAGATGGCAGGACTGATTCCATCTACTGAAAAGTTATTTTGAATCAAGGTGCCAACCATAGCATGGCAACCTGAAATTGAAGCTAGTTTCACTCATGAAATAGAGCTATCTTTACAATCTTAGCATCAACAGGAATAATTTTTGGCGTGTAGACTCGCACAGCCAGATGTGATCTCGTAACAAGAACATCTGGGAATAAGCATGAGAGTTTTGGGTGGGTGAGAACATCGAGCTCTTAAGGTGGGAATAAATTGAGTGTAAAATTGATAATATCTTGAAGATGGACATCAAAGCAAAAAGTGTTCATACTATAACCCTCTCTTGTTAGTCCATGATCATAATGTTATTTAGCATGGCTGAAAAGCCCCCCAAACAAACTCCAGTGTGCCATGGAATGTTACATGCATTGTATTATATACACATTGTATGCACACAATCTCTCATAAGAGAGGTTCCTTTAGCCAGCAACAGACCATTAGCTAGCTTGTTTTGTTTGTATTACTCTTATGTTACTATAGTTCAGTAATAATATTTTGTTACTGTTGATTTCACAACAATTTTGCACCAAAAAATATACAGTCCCCAGATATGCTTGCTATAAGATCATGTTTGACTTCACAAGACTGATTTTGTTTATGTGCTTCTGGAGGCATCAATAACTGAACTATAAATGGCATTATTAAAAAGGAAATCTGACCTAAATGAAACATTTTGATAACATTGGTAAATTTTGAACATTCCTTCCCACCTTTCATGATCAACAGTGCTACAATTGGGAGTGTAATTTTCCACTTTAAAGGCTAGACTTTGAGACATGTTCAGATGATATATCTTGAGGGTGGGAGGACCTTACAGAAAACAATGAGTGTGAGTGTAAACATGAGAGCGGTCTGTTTGAAATCAACAAGCCAACTATTCAATTCAATTCAATTTTATTTCTATAGCGCTTTTTACAACAAGGTTGTCACAAAGCAGCTTTACAGAGTCCAG
>JBBKCR010060590.1:0-10462 GCA_037577295.1 Ladigesia roloffi | reverse complement strand
ACACTCACACCTTAAATCCACTTTTAAGGTAAAATTAAGGGAACAGTTTACAAATTATTGGGCACTTAATTCAAATTTAGGTGTTTGGTGCATAAATTAAGGTAGAATTAAGAATATTTTAAGTACATTGTGTTTCATAGTGTATTGTAAAGATTTTTAAAATCTGCATATTGTTACAAATTGTTATTTTGTATGTCTGTTATCATATCAGTATTTCACTCTCATGTATTGTAACTGTGTACAGGCAAGGCATAATAAGAAGCTGGATTTTATGTGATTAATTACAGGATGAATTTAAGTGATATTTTATACATTTTACGAAGAAAACTCGATGTCTTCATAAGGAATTTTAGCAATACAGATTCTTCTCACTGACAGCTTACACCACTAAGAGCAAGAAAAGGCTTTGTGAGTGAAATCGTATTTGAACCTCATGTTGTCGTAATGCTTGTTTATTTGAAACCTACTGTATAGTTTATTTTATATTAATTTAATTGAAATGCTAAACTAAGGTATAACAAATAATACACAGTTTATATTAGCTTAGTTTAACGCTTTAAATTTCTCTTTAAATTAATTGATAGTCTCATGGACTTTATGTTGTACTTGTATAATTATGTATGTCACAAATACACAATACATGTACTGCTGAAACCTAATGCTCTATATTGAAAACATAATGCAAGTGCATTAAATAGGTGAATACTAGCATAGGTGAAGATAGTATAGATATGAAATGTTATAGGTATGTTATATATACCCGTGTTAAATTTGACCTCTGACATTTGGTTTTACATTCCTGTGTAACATGGCATGCATGTGTTGCATGAATGACTTTTCAATGAACCACAGTTCTCAATAAATAAACTGACTGACTGCTTGCATTTTAATATCAGCTGGAATTTACCCTTTCAGCTGCCTACGTGTTCCATCAAGCTCACTTGCATATTTTTCTTCGTGGGTTTTTATTTTTTCATTCGCTAGGCTTTGATTTAACATAAACAGACGTAAGCAACACATCCCATCTGTCTGTTACTACTTTAAACTATTAAAAATGTCAGAAATGGTTTCCATAGAAGAACAACTTTTGGTTACTTGAAGAACTGTTCAATAGATTTTCTGTTCCATTCCAATTAAAGCTTTTCAGGCCAGTTATGCCAAATATCATTATGGTTTTCAGTTCTGATTTCACATTTTATGTTTTAATTGGTCACTCCATGGCTGACAGAATATTAAGCCAGTGTTGAGGAGTTTCTTTCCTCATCAAAGTCTCAGAAATACTGTTTGGACTAATGGGCACTTTATAAGCGCCACTGTATAAGCACTGGCCTTGGCATCATGAAATGACAAGATTGATCCTGATGAAGCCTGATTCATCCTTATACTGCTCCAGCATGTCGGATCAGTGGGATCGCCATGATTCGACGTCATATGGGCGATCCAACTGGGTTGGGTCGTCAGTTGGAGTCGAGCTCTATTTCCTAGACATCCGACGGCCGCGCTGGATGCTGGACGTCTGTGATTGGTCAGCCGACGTCAGCCTTGGAACCCAACGTAATTTCGGGGACCTGACGATGTATTTATTTACGTTATTACGGGTATTCTATTGGCATTAGGTGCACTGTCTCATATCCTGAGTAGAACTACAACTGAACTACAACTCGGTATAAATAATTTAAAGTTGAAAAAATTTTGGGGGCTCAGACCGACGCGCCCCCTGCTGTCCTGGCGTCGAATTTCTTTGCAGCAGCGTCGGACCAGTATGAATACAAACGGGCTCCGATGGTAAGGCGCCATGTAGGAGCACATTTGCCTTAGCATGAGCATGAATCAGGCTTAAGACAACAAAACGTGGTAAAAATAATTAGAAATCTGCAACAAAGAGCAAACATAAAATGAATACAAAGTGCAGTATTAGACAGTTAATAAAACATACAATTTAATCCGGGAGCCCAAACCTTTATAACATTGTTGCATTATGTTGCACTCAAAGTCATGGACATTTTTTTATAACATTTTACACCATTAAAAGATACATATGTAATATCTTAATATGTATTAATATGTATTGCTGTACCAATCTCAGTGTTCTAAATACAGAACACCAAACAGAACACCACTTACAACACAAGTGTAAGTTTTAAGAAGATGTAACAGATCAATATGCTTATGTACAGAGTAATCCATATTACTGAAGTGAAATTTCCTGGTATGCCCAGCTACTATTAGCAAAAGAAGATTTTATTAGTTAGTTGTATTATATTTTTTGCTCCTTTTGTTCCAGGAATAAATGATTAAAGCTCAACAATAAGAAGTCAGAGCAACAGCAAAACAGTGCAGGAGCTGAAGTAACAGTGCTGAATAAATTAAAACTCCCAGTAGGAATGCCTTCACTGGGTCAGAATAAAATGTAAAGTGCTTTCTTTTCAAAGTAAGTGTCATATTGGAATACGCAGGAAAGTGCAATTCCCCAAAACTGTACTTAAGTACATGTACCTTTTAACTAGTTGCAGCTCTGTTAAGCAGAAATAGGCATTATTAATAATTAAGAATTTTTCCACGCAGATTAGCAACATTTATGACTTTGGTGATAAGATAGACTTTAGTACATATGTTCAAAGTCTAAGGCTGTATCCCTGATATGTTATGTTCCATTTAACAGCCTCCTTTTGCAGTTTAAGGGTGAAACAAAGCAGAACTACTTAAACCTGACCACACTCCAAACCTTCCCAGCCCACAGAGGAACCTGGACGCTGCGCCGATTGACACACAAACTGCAGGCAAGTACAGATTTGTCAAAAACAACAAAACCTTTTAAAATGCCATTTAGATGTTAAACATAAGAAATCACTCACAAATGTTACTGAATGTAACAGATTTTTTTTTAACATAGTCAGTTGCATCTATTTTCTTTACATTTTAATGTAGAATTACTATTATTTGCTGTTTTAGACATAAAAATAAAACATCAAATGATACTTATACAAGGGTTAAAGAATATTTCCCCAGAAATTACATTATAATGTTCGTGAAATATGAATTTGTGTTCAACTAGAAAATAAACAATACAGAGAATATGATCAGGGGTTTGTAAACTTTCACTCAGCTGTCACAGATTAGACAATAGACTTATAAACTCTGACTAGTTAGATATTAATATTGAAAGATCAATCCTGAATGTGCTGAATGAGAATAAACCTTTGAAAATTTAGATATAACCTAATGAAATATTTGATAGAATATGTGATTTACTTTTTAATACAGTTAATATATATACATATGTTAATACATATAAATAATATGTTTAATAGAGTTCATATTTGTAAGATGAAAAACATTAAGTGATGTTAGAGTACATTTTTGAATGTACTTATTGACATTTACATTGACCAGGCTCTTACATTAACCAGGCTCTATTTATGTTATTTGACTTTACGTATATCTTTCTGTGCAGCATGTTAAGGACCGTGTTGCTCCTTTTCACCTTGGTTGGTAAGAATAAATTATATTTTTATAGAAATATGCTGTGTATAAGCTGTTTTTCTTGGTAAGTGTGTTGATGGCAATAAGATTAAGATTTTATTGGGTGATGTTTTGATTTAAGATCAGTTCTTTGGTATTCTGAACTTTAACCACTGCCAGCGTAACATCTCATAAATGACCTGATATTACAACTGGTATCACTGATAACACTGATAAAAGCTGTCGTCATGAGTTTAATGACTGAACTGATTTAGAGTAAGGCTTTTTGCAAATACTTGGAAGAAGACAAACACAATTTTTTCATTAAAAAAAAAACTAGTTTTTATCTTTTTCTCAAATTCCTTGAAATGGCAGAAGTGAACATGTGCTAAAATTGGTTATTGGAGTGGCATCCATAATGTAAATATGCTGAACATGAAGGGCATTTAAGTTTAGGCCGTGTCTCTAATGTTAGAGTGCTGATTGCCAAGGCATGTGCTTCATCAGGGCAGTAAATCAGATGATCTCAGTAGGTTTCTATAAACAGCCATAATGGTTGGAATCAATCACATGATCCAAAAGTTAAGTAGGATTTTACAAAAAAAACATACTAAAGTATACACCAACTAAACTATTGTATATGAGTAAAAGTAAAATCGTAATCGGAAGAAAACAATGGATGCTCTTTCAGATGTTCTGCGGGTTGTTGCACCATGTTTTCTATTGTGTTCTGCTATCTCTTTGTAGGCCTTCATGCCAGGCCTTCGCAAAATGATCCGCATCGTTTCCAGAATGGGGGATGGGTGGTTAGAGCCCCACAACTGGTCCAAGATGAATATGTGGACAACTCTGCCCATTCTGAGCACCGCAGACAGGACACGGCACCCTCTAAACAGTTCCTAATGGACTTGGCTAATGGTATTCTCAAGGAACACAATGAAATGGGGAAAAGGGATGAAATTTGTAAGTATAATTTATTAAATACATGTACATTGTGATTGTTTTTGTATGACTTTGATTGTCTTCATTCTTCTCAGAAACTCTCCTCTGGCTTGTCCATAATTACTTTTGGAAATTTATTAAATACACTGACCAACATATTTACTAGCTGCACTCTACCTTGTCCACCAATTCAAACAGTTATCTGCTGACCAGACACTAGAGTTTAGATCGGGCCCAAAAACTGAAACCCGACCCGAGCCCGTGCACCTTGTGCGCGAGCCCAGCCTGGCCCGACACATTAACTTTAATTATCGTTCCGAGCCCAATTTAACCAGACAATTTTTTTAAATACGTGTGATGATTAAAAAAATCAAATGGTTGATCACGGCCCGACCCGGCCCGGCCCGAAGACAGTGGCAGGAAACATCGGCCCGACTCAGGTCGTGTCGGGTTCGGGCAGAGAATCTAAACTCTACCAGACACTATTAGGCCTCGTCCAGACGAACGTTTGTATTTTGGGGTTTTGGTTGCATTTTGTGCTTGTGCTTGATTGATTGAGTGGCATCACGTTGGCATTCGTCTGATAATGTTTAACGCCATGCAGCCCCATGTGCAGTTACGTGTATTCAACTGTGGGGGCAGTATATATTCTATCCAGACTGTTACATGATTTGAAGTTCTACATCGAAAACATTTTTATTCTTTGCTAACTATACAATCGATATGATTGTTTACAAAATCCTCCTGATACGGCACTGTAGGCAGTAGAGGATTTCAGCACCGGTGGTGAACACACGTATGGAGGCATCGATTTGCTCCAATGAACAGAAAAACGGTTGCCGCTCAATCCATGCTCACCTGGCACCACGAATGCCTGAAATACACTTGATTCAGACATTCGTGTGGACAAGGCCAAAGAGTGAACCATTCTCATCAGTGATACTGACAGTGCAGACACTGACAGCACTATTAGGGAGTGTGGAGCTGGTTATAGTATGTTAGCAGGGGAGTACAGAACACTAAAAAAGATTATTTAAACAAAATGTTTAGGAAATATGATTAGTCTCCAACTGCCCACTTACAAAATGTGCCACCAAATTGGGCAAATGTAAAATGAATAGTAAATAAATGCTTGATCAAAAAAAGTATTTATTTCTCCCTCTCTAGCCAAACCTCAATGGGAGCTTGTTCAAGCTTTGGCTGATGAAGAAAAGGTTCAGGACAACATGAACCAGAAGGCTAATCCTGTTGCTGAGCGCAGACAAGGCACAGAACCTTCTAGACGTGTTCTCATCGATCTTAACACAGGGATGCCTAAAGTACATGTCAGCGAAATGGACAGAAGAGTTTCAGGCTGTAAGTGGTACATGACGTTACATGACGGTCTACGTTCAACAATACTATTTTTGAAAAAAAATCACCAACACTTGTTTTGCTACTAGCTATGTCTGCCGCTTTATCTTTCTCATTCAAATGCACCTCTTAAACATTTACAGCTTTTATAGCAATATACTATGTGCCACATTTTGTGTTGTTTATTTACCCAATATATTAAATGTTTTTGTTTTTTATTTCAGTGTTATCATTGTTTTGATGATGTATGCATCCCCTCTCCACAGTCTACAACTACCCATCCAATTACGAGTTCAGGCAGGGCACTGAGAACTCTCAGGCTACTTTGGTGGACATCAGGACCGGACAGGTTCTGGCACCACTCTCCGAGATGCAGAGGGCTGAGGGAAAATGTGAGTGGGGGCTGATTGGTTTAATGGAATTTAACAGCAAGTAATAGGGGATTGTTGTTTTGCTGCTGTATTTGTAAAGGGTGACCCTGAGCCAGAGGAAGTAATTTGAAGACTTCTAGTAGCTAGACACATATATTATTGTAATGCAAACTTAAGGCAGTATGTTCTTAACTGAAGTACTCATTTTGCTTGATGTTTCTTTTGACTTTAGATGGAGCTCAAGGAAACGTGGTAGAAGATACATTGGAAAACCAAAAAGCAGTCCCTGTTGAGTTCCGCAGACAGGGCACGGAGCCTTCTAGACGTTTCCTGGTGGATCTGAACACAGGAATGCTCAAGGAACACATGACTGAGATGAGTAGGAGAGTAGCAGGCTGTACGTATAAAAACTAATTATTCTGGGACTCTTGTGGAAGTACATGCTTGAATAGATATTAAATGGTTCACTCTCAGTTATCACATTTACACTCAAGTGCGTGAAAGGGTTCAGACATTTAGAATATAGCCCAGAACATTGTTTTAGTAGCACCAGGTGTTTAATGGGGGAAACCAAAATAGATATTTTTCATATTTAGTACACCCTACATAGATATTTAAATGATGTTTCAGTGGGAAAACACATTTTGTGTTTTGTGATCCAAATAACTACTATTTATCTACATAAAACCAACCGATATCAACAACCAAGAAGCTTTAGGGTGATAAGAAATCTTAGTAACAGGCAGAAGTGCAATGCTCTTAGATTACCACAAATAAAAATACATTGTATTATTATTGTACACACTTTAATACTGTTACAATACTGCTTTTTTACTGTTCAGCTCTATAATGTTTCAAGACCTCAGTCACTCCCATGTCTACAAACATCCACTGGAAAGTTCTTTATGGAACCAAAAGTTATTTTACTGGAGCACTGTTCCAAAGATCTCATTTTGACACCTTCTTCTTCTCAAGGAACTGACTTGAAGCAATTAGTTAAGAAATCAATGCATTGTCCAAACATTTTTTTTCTCCACAGTCTACAACCCTCCATCTAATTATGAGTTCAGACAGGGCACTGAGAACTCTCACAGAACTTTGGTGGATGTTCGCACTGGCCAGCTGCTGGCTCATCTTTCAGAGATGCAGAGGAATACATCACCATGTGAGTCTTAAATAAACAAAGCAGGATAACAATCGCTTACACTTTTTAAGATAAGATGAGATAAGATAAGATAAGATAAGATAAGATAAACCTTTATTAGTCCCACAAGTAGGAAATTCATTTGGCGTGGCAGAAAGTTACAGTACAAAGATTAAGAGCAGCAAAATTGGAAAAAACCTTATAATAGTATAAAAATAAAATAAACTAAAATATAGAAAATATACATTCTTAATATAATACAATAAACTAAAATATAGAAAATAAGAATTCTCAATAAAGGTCATTGCTACAGCTTTTCCATTTTGGAGAGAGAAATGGGCACTTGTGTGTACACATATGCATCTGTAGGTTTGAGTTGAATTTTTTGTGCCATTATTTCTCCAGTGTATGAATTCAGACAAGACACTGAGTATAGTCCAGCACACCTGATGGAGCCCAGAAAAGCTCAGATGATGAAGGATATGGAGAGAGCTGAAAATAGCAAAGGTAAAATCAATGTCAAAGACACCACCTGTAAACCAATTTCACTCGAGCTGTGAAGACAGGGAAGAGACCCTTCAAGACGTTCCCTAATGGAGCTGAACACTGGCATGTTTGCCATCTGATGAAAGGAACCACTACTGAGCAGATACGGTTAGAATGGACCTTTCTCAGCAGTGACCTTGACAGTGCTGACACTCACAGGAGATGCTTAGAGAACATCAGTAGATGTGATGGATTTTTACACATATCACTGTCATTGCTGAGTTGAGAACAGTCCACCAGCAAAATGTATCCAGCCAACAGCGTTCCTATGGTCAGAAACTGACAAGTGATGAAGACTGAAAAATATTAGGAATAAAGCTTAATAATTATTTCCAACACCTACAATATGTGCCACCAAGGTTGGTGTACTTTGTATTTCACCCTCTCTAGCAAAACCTGCTGCTGCTGCTGATGAAGGAAACGAATGGGACAAACTGAACCAGAAGGCCGATGCTGTTGCTGAGCGCAGACAAGGCACAGAACCTTCTAGACGTGTTCTCATCGATCTTAACACAGGGATGCCTAAAGAACATATCAGTGAAATGGACAGGAGAGTTGCGGGCTGTAAGTGTGACATGAAAATAATGTTAACTGTAGGGTGAAAGTAGCCTCATGTGTGCAACACTTGCTTGTGAACCATTGACTCACAGGTTTGAACCCCATTGTTTACTATTGAGCAAACTATCCCTGTAACTAATGATTGTAAGGTGCTCTGCATAATTGTATCAGTCAAATTAACCATTTTAATGTTTACATTACATATTACATGACATTCTGTGTACAAAAACATAATTATATAAATTATATTGTTATAAATGATATTATTATAAATGATAATAATAAACACGTGTTCTCTTAGGCTGAAGCCCATTTGCTTATGTCTAGATTTAAGTTATGGCTGCAATTTTAGCCCTCTAATTCAAATGCACCTTTTAAACATTTACAGGTTTTAAAGCAATCTCTTTAGCAGTTAAACAAACTATGCTGGACAGGACTTGCTCAAAACAAACTTACATATGTTATTTTTCACTATAAAATGTAGTGCATAATATGAAAAGTAATATCTTTATTTGTTAGGTTTAACATATTGAATAAGACAAAACATTACAAATAAAATGTGCCATAACTTCGGCTTAGACCACATTTTATGTTGTTTATTTCCACAAAGTATTAAATGTTTTTTTCTTTATTTCAGTGTTACTATTGTATTGATGTTGTATGCATCCCCTCTCCACAGTCTACAACTATCCATCCAATTACGAGTTCAGGCAGGGCACTGAGAACTCACAGGCTACTTTGGTGGACATCAGGACCGGACAGGTTCTGGCACCACTCTCCGAGATGCAGAGGAGTGTAGAAAAATGTGAGTGACGACTTGCTGTTTTAATGGAATTTAATGGCAAGTAAAGGGGGATCATTGTTTCGCTACTGCTCCTAAACCAGAGGGAGATGCTTTTGTAGATAGACCCACCAAATAGTATTCTAAAACAAACTTACCGGCACTTAGTTTGTTCTTAATTGAAGTATTTATTTTGTTTGATTTTTTCTTTCATTTAGATGGAGCTCAAGGAAACGTGGTAGAAGATACATTGGAAAACCAAAAAGCAGTCCCTGTTGAGTTCCGCAGACAGGGCACGGAGCCTTCTAGACGTTTCCTGGTGGATCTGAACACAGGAATGCTCAAGGAACACATGAGTGAGATGAGCAGGAGAGTAGCAGGCTGTACGTATAGAAACCGAGAACCGAGAAAATAAACCCTGACAACTCAAAATGTTAGGCTCTTACGGCAGTACACCTTTGCTGAATGATTTACTCTCAGATATCACATTTACAGTCCTGTGCGTGACAGGGTCCAGACTGTTAGAGTATAGCACAATGTTGTTTTAATAACACCAGGGGCCCGATTTTCAGGGTCGATCGTGCATTGTCTGAAGTCTGAAATGCAGTTGTCTTTGGGGGAAGGGCCAGCGCAGAGCGCTATAGTGCCAGTAGGAAAAGTGAGCATCACGCCTGCCGCATAGTTCAAATGGGTTGTTATAAATGAGTAAATTAGTCATGGGTGTGTTTTGGGCGTAGCATGCAATGAACCAATCAGAGTTCACACTCTTATTCCCTTTAAATACCCGGGGGATTTTTGATGGCATGCTGTGTATAATGCAACAGAATTACCTGGACGTCAGGAAAGATTTTCAATGGACAAAACTGATTTGCTCGTGCGTGAGGTGAAGGCACAGGAGCAATCTATCTTCGGGAATGGAGGGAATCCTCCCAAACCCCAGTTAGTAACGACGCTGACGATAGCTCCTTATTCGAAATGTGCGTTCCACCTTAAACTCTGATTTCTAGGTTGCATTCTCGCTATTTCACCTTTAGGTGGGGAACTTTACTGAGGTTTTCATTCAGAATACTGTTGCCTATTTAAATGTACTGTTTCAGAAAAACATGTATAGAAATAAAAACATTTTGAATGTTTACATGGCAGTGATCTCTTTCCATACAGATGACTTAAATGCTTTGGTCCACTGAAATCTCACTTATTGGTCAAAATAACATGTGTAGAACTAGGATCACTAGGACCAAAACATTCTTCACTGTTAAATTCACATGGGAACTTAAAAAGCTTCACCTTTGTTCATTATTATTA
>JBBKCR010060579.1:0-10462 GCA_037577295.1 Ladigesia roloffi | reverse complement strand
CACTTAACACACTCCATATACACACTCACTCACCGCACACCATACACACACAGTCACTGCACACCATAAACACACACACTCACCGCATACCGTATACACACACACTCACCGCACACCATATACACACACTCACTGCATACAGTAAAAACACACCGCACACCATAAATATACACACTGACCACACACCATATACACACTCACTCACCGCACACCGTACACACACACACTCACCGCACACATATACACACACACTCACCGCACACCATATACACACACTCACTGCATACAGTAAAAATACACAATCACCGCACACCATAAACACACACGCACACCGTACACACACACACTCACCGCACACCATATACACACACACTCACCGCACCCCATATACACACGCACTCACCGCACACCACAAACACGTACACACACCGGACACTTGTTACAAACCACACACCTCGTGCTTCCACTCACTGGCCACTTCATTGGAAACACCACCTTGTAGTTGTTCCACAAAATCAGAGCTGCACACAGCAGTGAAGTCTAATGAAACCCAGAACAGAATAAATCAGATAATAATGAGCCTCGTCTCCTCAAACGCTGCTGAGATCCGGACCGAGAATCTGCTCTGGAGTCATTCTGATTTTATCACGACTGGTTTTGTTGTCGCTCGTGAGAAACTGCCGTTTTTCAGATTTACACAGGATCTGCTGCTTCACTGAGCTTTAAATCAGAAACAACAGAGAGACAGACCTGACACACACACACACACACATACACACACACACACTCACACTCAGGGAGGGAACTGAGAATTTTCCTCATAAATCAGAGCCAGTTTGACCCTTTCTGTGACCTTTGGGCAGATTCACAGGGGCCACAGTGCAAACAAGAAGGGAGGCTGTGTTTGGGACGTGTGTGTGTGTGTGTGTGTGTGTGTGTGTGTGTGTTTAGCACAGTAATGATGTGAATTCCTCCCCTCTAAAAAGCCCACTCCATCATCCCCTGCAAGGAACAACTTTATACTGGGAGAGAGAGAGAGAGAGAGAGAGAGAGAGAGAGAGAGATAGGGAGAGAGAGAAAGAGAGAGAGAGAGAGAGAGAGAGAGAGAGAGAGAGAGAGAAGAAAAATAGACTCGAAAAGATAAAATAAGACAAAAGAGTGAATGGGGGATGAAGAAATGAGAAAGAGAGAAAGGATGAGAGAAAGAGAGAGCACATATGGAGAGAGAAAGAGGAACAGAGTGAGAGAGAGCGAAGGGAAACTGGATGGATGGGGTAATTGTGAGTGGGAGAGAGTAGAACAGAAAGACAGAGACAGAGAGACAAATAGATCCAGGTCTAAAGACTTTAGTAACCATAAAAATCCAAAATCATATGGGCACATCATACACTCATACACACACAAACACACACACACACACACACACTCTCTCTCTCTCTCTCTAGATAGTAATATCATGTTCTCTGACTGTCTATGGATCATGTTGACAAAATAGTATTTAAACTAACGAGGGGCCCACTCTCAAATACAGGTCTGGCACTGGACACACACACACACACACATACACACACACACAGAGAGAGGAATGTCTGTGTTTTGACCAAAACTCTTGCAGTGCCTGTAAGCCCAAACTTACAGGGCACATCGTCCAGATGGGTGAACATACACACTTATACAAAGACACACACACACACACACACACAGCTGTGCAGCCCCTGAGTGGCACTGATTGCTGTGAGTTAGTTTTCATTCCTCTGGTCTGTGTTGCTGCTCTGTTCTGGATGAGATCTGGAGACGATTAATGAGGAACATCTTGACGAGGAATGGGACCTTTTGTTTTATATTTTTATTGAGAGTGCATGCTGCGTTGCGCCACGTGCGACACCGATCAAGTGTATTGATTTATCTGAAACGAGGCGCGTGAGGGAGGCCGGCCGGAGGAGTAAAGAAAACATTTCATTACGGCGGATCAGCGCGTGGAAACAATGTCAGACTGGAAGCGCAAGCCCGACTCTGCTGGATAAACCATTAAGCCTGTTGTTTTGTTTGGGATTTCGCTATTGATGTGAGGACGCGCCGCTCTAACCTGCCTCCGCGAGCTGTAGGCCCTCGGCATAAACGTTTTTCAATAGGAACCACTGTAATGTACGGCTTCTACACTCAAGAGCGGCTCCCATACCGTCCAGCCCTCTGATATCACATACAAACCCTTCGGGGAAACATGGCTTCATACCACACACACTATTCCAGACATTATTCTTTAACTCACACACCATTTACCAAAGACACAGACGGAGCCATTCCACCCTGGAAGAACAATGATGCATGTTTTTGTACTCAAAATACCATTTAAGTATCTTTCCCTCAACCCATTTCTCAAACTTTCTGCATTATTCCACAGCTGAGACATAAACAAAGCCATTCTGAGAAGGTTTAGTGTGAAATTGTTGGGAAACCAGCATCTAAAACATAAACAGGCAATATTTTTATCATCCAAACCCACCAGTAAGGCTACACGTGTTCCTATGGTTATCAGTTTAACAAAGACGAACCTTGTAATGGTTTTTGAATAGATTATAATGGTGATTATTAATTAGGTCACCATTAAAGTAATTTTAGGGGCATTTATTCATAAATAAAATGGGCAACATTGATCTTGTGCTTACTAAATAATGATCCACTCTGTTAAATATATACTGTTAAATCTCTTATATTTACTGTTAAACACTGTATTATACTGTTAACGCTCATTTATACTGTTAAATCCCTTTTTTATACTGTTAAAGCTCTTATTTATACCGTTAAATGTCATTTATATACTGTTAAATCTATTATATATACTGTTAAAGGTCTTATATACTGCTAAAGCTCTTATATATACTGTTAAATCTATTTTATATTCTGTTAAAGCTCCTTTATATACTGTTAAATCTCGTTTATATACTGTTAAAGCTCCTTTATATACTGTTAAATCTTATATCTAGCTGGTTGCTGATCTTACGTTGTTTTTTCCTTTAGTTACACCTATAAGTTTCATCACATATGCATGTTCCTGTTCATTGGAAGTAAAAATGTTTTTGTATTTATGTGGTAACTGTATTTAAATTATTCTTAAGGTTCTTTTAACCCATAAACAGGATGGAATTGTAGTGAACTGGAATGTTGATGAGGGTAAAGTAGTAGCAAATCTTCACAGATTATTTTGCCTCCTGCATGTATCCCTCAACCATGAACGTGTTTACTTTTAGCACTAAAAGCTTCTCAAAGATCTCATAGAATATCAGGCGGCGCAACCAGAACCATTTAGTGGAGTACAGTACAGGCCAAAAGATTGGCCACACCTTCTCATTCAATGTGTTTTCTTTATTTTCATGACCATTTCCATTGGTCGATTCTCACTGAATACATCAAAACTATGAATGATCACATGTGGAGTTCTGCACTTAACAAAAATGTGAAATAACTGAAAACAGGTTTTATAATCTAGTTTCTTCCCCCTTTGCTCTGATTGCTGCTCTGTTCCTCTGGGAACTTCTTCAAGACTGTTGGAAAACCATTTCAGTTGATGACCTCTTGGAGCTCATCGAGAGAATGCCAAGAGTGTGCAAAGCAGTAATCAGAGCAAAGGGCGAAGACACTAGAATATAAAACATGTTTTCAGTTATTTCACATTTTTTTGTTAAAACTCCACATGTGTTCATTCATAGTGTAAACGTTTCACTGAGAATCTACCAATGGAAATGATCATGAAAATAAAGAAAACACACTGAATGATAAGGTGGTGTGTCCAAAGTTTTGGCCTGTACTGTATGTATCGCTCCACTATTATTCGCCATAAATCCCAGTGAAACTCCACAGGTGTCTTTGTGTTGACGAAATAGTGGATAATCTGTACTAGAATCAGTTAATTGGGAATATTTTGACTTATGATGCCCTGCATGAATCCTTTCAGCATGACTGGGTTTGGTTTTAGGACCAAAATTCTCAAAACTCTGGTAAAACAATGTCTCAGGCGCGACCACAACCATTTGATTGAAAAACTTTCTGTGATGGAGTTTTAAAAGGCTTCAGACATCTGGTTCCATTCACATCCACTGTAAACGATTCCGACTCAGATCCAGTGCGTAGCATCTCATGTAAAACCCACTCTTCGTAGGCATCGTAACCACTTAGCAATGCAATTTGAATTTATGAGAAATTTTGGAAAAGTGGTGAACACTCAGCCACTGGCACCCAGAACCGTCATTATCAGTCATTATCACTGTCACTGTCTTTTAAAGTGTCTCCATTCAGAGGCTTTAGCTTTCACACTGTTTGTCTGAAAAGAGTGAGACACCTGCCAGTTCTTCACGATGCTCCGTGACTCTGTTCGCTGTTTCTGAAAGGTTTTCTCTTGCATTTCTAGTGAAGAGGCAGCTTGAGTGTATCTCTAGGCTTTCAATGGACTAGGGCCATAATAAAGCTCCTGATTCTGTGCTTCCTCCTCTTCAAGCAGACATTTACGCCTTTCTTTTCACTGTCGGTGTTGAATTTGATGGCCACGTTTGCGTGAGAGGGTCGCGTTTGCGTTCGGAGTCGGTTTGCGATGTGGCCCAGAGGTGACTCCTGAGGCACGCCACCCCAAACAGAGACCCTTTCTGACCTCCGCCCCAGGAGTGTGTGGGGAACATGAAGGGAAGGTTTAGCGCTGATTATGTCTGATTAGAAAAGCTCGTTTAGATATCTGCTCGTTATCTGATAGCAATGTAATTAGAGCAATTTACTTATGAATGACATTTGTGGAGTTTAGCCTCCCCGATGCCAGCGGATTCGAGGTTGTTGATGTTATTCAGGTGTCTTTCAGCTGCTTTGACATATTTCTTACACAAAATCCCCCACATAGACAGTAAAACACCAGACGGCTTATTATAGTTTTATCCGTTTATCAGTTCTGCCGTTGCTGTGTGAGATTTTTTGCAGGATATACACTGAGGTAAAGTAACAGTTCGATACTTTGTGTAGCCCCAGCTGAAACCTTACCTTTTTAAAAATAAAACTACAAAAACAAACCCCAATATCAGCTTAAATAAGTGTTGCTGCACCTTCATATACCTCAGCCCTGACAGTGGTGTGTGTTTGTTGGTGTTGTGTGATGTTTTCGCTCCAGTTTAGTGTGGTTATTAATGGACTGTCAGATGTATAAACGTAAAGGTGCATCGACTGTAATCCTGAATCTCCATAAACCTGCAGTGTCCATCAGTTACAGGTGTTAGATTCTTCAGTGTGGAACGTTTCCCAACATTTACATTTACGGCATTTATCAGATGATTTTATCCAAAGCGACTTTTGTTCCCTACCTCCAGGGTGCAGTCTTCCTGGAGCTGCCTGGGGTTAAGGGTCTCAGGAAGGTAAGATTTGATCCTGTGACCTCTCAAGTCAAGTATTCCACCCACAAGGCCTCCAGCATCTGTCTGTAGCAGAAAGGCTGTATTCCAGATTTCAGTCGAACATTTAAACACACCAGAGTCATGTGTGGTGTGGTAAAGCTGGGAAGTGAAAAGGTTAGCGATAGTTAGCGACACGGACAAGGTTCTGGTGGGTGGGGTCGCCAGATGAAGGGTGAAGGGGGGGCTCACTGGCGACATAGAAGCCAAAAAAGTGCTGCGTTAAACAAATCTAAACTGTCTTCTATTTCAGATCCATCACTGTCAGGCCTGTTTAGCCTTGAAGCAGCTTAACATGCTGTCGCCGTTCTCTCGGCTCCTCCTGGGACGCGTTTCCCGCAGACTTCAGGAATGCACACGTACGCACAGGCCTTATTAGCTTTCTGTTTAAGAAATAAACTCACACACAGCTGTCAAATTCACTCTCTCTTATTGTGACGCTCCATATGAGCCCATATTTTCAAATGAAACTGTGCTATTTGCCCTCCTTGTGACATCACACATATTTACCCATATTTATTCACACTACAGAAGTTTGGCTCCGCACACTCAACTGTTTCAGTCTGAGCTAATCTTTCAGTGAGGCACAATGAATCAGAATCAAGCCAATTTACATATTGTAGTCTTAAAGTAGCATGGGCCTGTTTAATTCAAATGGATGTGAAGAATGAATTTAAAATGGAATTCTTAAATGTACCTCTGTGATTTCAGTGGTGAATTTAACCCGAGATCAAATACAGACGATTTTTTTTTCAATCCGAACACACCAGCGAAGAGACAAAAGAGGAGAAATTCAGGTTAGGGGCCCTTTAAATCCAACTGAAGGTCCAAACAGGAAAAAGGCAGTTTCTGAAGAGGTCAGGCTGTGTTTGATGGATGGAGCTGATTTTTCTCACACTCTGCACTTTAACTTGTGGCTCCTTTTGAGATTAAGCCTCTGAAGCAGCAGGATTGTGGCTTTTCATTTCTTTTCTTTTCGGAAAGTAATCCATGCACAGCTGTCAGATTCACTCTTTGTAATTGTGACGATCACTTCATGCTCTTATGAGCCCATCTCGCCATTCTCACTCTCCTTGTGACATCACAAACCCAACATATTTACACATTTACATATTACACAGGCACAATTAAGGGCAGCCAATCAGAACCTGGTTTATTTACATAGTGCAGTCTTAGAGGCACAGTAGCTTGGGCCTGTTTAATTCTAAGGGATGAGACAGAGAGTGGGGATGAATTTTAAATGGATTTTGATGTTATTAGTGGACGCTTGGGGAAGACAGGAAAAGGGCAGGTTATGGACCCTTTAAATCCAAATGGAAAACAAAACTGTTTGATGTGTCTGTGTGAGACCTGCTGATCTTCAGAGTGTATCAGTAAACTCTGATTTCAGTAAAAATAACCGGTGTAAAAGAGTCTAGAACTGGTGTTAACCCTCAGAACTCAGAGTGTGTCTGTAAACTCTGATTTCAGTAAATATAACCGGTGTAAAAGAGTCTAGAACCGGTGTTTACCCTCAGAACTCAGAGTGTATCAGTAAACTCTGATTTCAGTAAATATAACCGGTGTAAAAGAGTCTAGAACTGGTGTTGGTTCTCCTACACCCTCTCTGTTCGCGGCTCTTTCTCTCGGCACACCGCTACTCGGACGCTCTCCAGAGCCCCTCCCTCTGCGGGTTTTCCATTCCCACTTGTGAGCGGAGACTCTCCTGAAAGTTCTCCGGGTTTTTGTGTTGTTCTGTTTGTTTTTAAACGCTTTACACCGGATCGTGCGTGCTGGATGTTTCCTCTGGGCTGGGATCAGTGGAATATCACGTCTGTTTTCAGGGTCAGGCGGCGCAACCAAAACCCCGGGAGTGTGAAACGCCTGCCTGGGCGAGTGTGAGAGCGAGGCGTCAGTGTTTTCTCTTCGCCGGTGCCTATAGAAGCGACGTGTTCCTGTTTTATTTGCTCCCTGATGCCTTTAAAGAAACTTCTCCAAGTGCAGGAGCAGCAATGCATGGAAAACAGGAGATTCTGTGAATAACAATAGAGCCCATTTGCATTTATCTGCTCAATCAGACCCTGATGCTGCGGTTTCCTCTCGCTCTCCTCCTCCTCACACCAAATCCCCCTCTCTCCCATCCTGAAACTCTTTTTCTCTCTCCCTTTCTCAGCTCTGTCTCCATCTGTCTTTTCTGAACCCTCTCTCTCCCTCCCCGTCTCTCCGAGTCGCGAGATGAATCTCGATGCGCCTCAGAGCGTCTGGTTATAGCCCCGGAATGAACAGTGAAGTCTATAAAATGTGGATTTATTTATATTGCCACTTTTTTATCTCTCTCTCCAACGGGCCTCCCTCCCTCCCGCTCCGGAGCGGGGCTGTAATAAGTGTGGATCCATGTGATCTGTGAAAAAGGATGCAAGAGGAGACGGAAAAGTGGGCGATCGGTGGGCGTTTATGAGGGGAGTTGTCATTTTTAAGGCAATAAACCCCTCGCCGTCAATCAATCATCTCATCCATCATCCTGACTGTCCGGAAATGGTCCCAGACCGGCTCACTGTTTATAGTGCTGTCAGACGTTCCCCTCGTGTTTCTTTATGGTTCTTCTTCTGACCAGTAATTATAAAGCACAAAAGATCATTTTTTCTTAAGCCTCTGAACTCTGTAAACTCTGATTTCAATCAATATAACCAGTGTAAAACAGTCTAGAACCGGTGTTTACTCTCAGAACTCAGAGTGTATCAGTAAACTCTAATTTCAGTAAATATACTGGTGTAAAACAGTCTAGAACCGGTGTTTACACTCAGAACTCAGAGTGTATAAGTAAACTCTGATTTCAGTAAATACAGCCGGTGTAAAACAGTCTAGAACCAGTGTTGGTTCTCCTACAATCTCTCTGTTTGCTGCTCTTTCTCTTGGCGCATTGCTACTTCTCTTGGCGCACCGCTCTCCGAAGCCCCTCCCTCTGTGGGTTTTCCCCTCCCACTTGTGGGTGGAGACTATCCTGAAAGTTCTCTGGGTTCTTGTGTTTTTTTTGTTTGTTACTAAAACTTAGAATAAAATTAATTTCTTAATTTTTGTTGATGTTCATTTGTGTGGGATGCAGATGACCTACAGTAATACAGAACTGGAGTTACGAGACTCATGTCATTGATGCCAGTCATTAATCACATAAATGCCTCTCCAAAGTCTACTAATATCAATAATATATTGATAAACATTTGAATGCAGTGTGAGTCCGACTGTATCGCTGCATCTGTTAAAGAGTTATTTTAATAAAAACGGTCAAAATTGTATAGTCATAATCTCACAGTGTTCCGCTAAATAAAGGAACAGCCATATATGGTAGTACAGCTGGTGTAACATAATAACATAACATAATAATATATTATTAGAGGGTTACGGTAAGGAGTATTCTAGAATGGCTGGAAAACAGTGTCCACACACGCAGATCAGGCGTAAATGATGGTTTCGTGACTTTAATCGCGTTTACCTTGCAGTGAGGCTCGGACGCAGCCGAGTGGAGGCATTAACATTTAAAAATGTCCGATTGTTTTCTTCTGAAAGTTTAATTACAGCTGGGAGGCCGTCCTCCGGTGCTAAATACCTTTTCCCCCGGAGCCTCTGTCTCATTAAAAATGCGATAAAACCTCATCATTCCAGCGGCTGATCCAGCCTTTGGAACCACGTCAGTGGAGAAACTCTATTAAACGGGATGCAGAGCGAGTGCCTGAAATTTAATTAGCGTTAATCATCAGCGCTTCGATTAGGTGAGTAAAATGGCTCTTAAAAGCATCTCGCCATTATCGAATGGTCAATTAAAGTATGATTTCTCTTGCAGGCCCTCAGTTCTGTCGCTAGACTGCAGATTCAGGCCTGAATAGCCGAAGTAAAGGGCGTGAAATGCGCCGTCAGCCCGTTAATCTCTCATGCAGAAGTGTGAGTCACAGGGATTTTTCCAAATGCAATTTACTGTTTGATTAAACAAAGTGATCCAGAGTGTTTGGTGTGAAGCGGTTCACAGTAGAGACTCTGATTTCTCTCCTGTGGAGGATGGAACCAGACGTCTCCAACAGTAATATCGTGGAGGTGAATGGAACCAGACGTCTCCAACACAAATCCAGTGTGTTATTCTCTGTGCCCCCAGTGAAGCTCCATGTGTCTCTGAGTGTTTCTATGGATATTGATGATGTAAAATAGTGAATCTGAACTAAATCTCTTTTCATTGGGGACTATTTTACCTCACAACACCCTGCATGCATCCCTCCACCATGAACGGGTTTAGTTTTAGTTTCAAAAACTCCAGGACAACAGTATAGAATTTTCCACATTTCACTGCCTGCAGTCAGAACTAACTCAGAAGATATTCAGAAGAAATTCAGAGGAACCCTGAAGGACCTGAGGAGGTTGAGGTTCTGACAGGAAATGAAGGGGAAACTTGAGGGAGAGATTAAGAGCGGAACTACACCATCTCCTCGCATCTGATTACGGGGATTACAGCCCTTCTGAGGTCCCACACCAGGACAGGCTGTAATTAACACCAGAGTTACACACGCACACACATATACACGCACACACACATTTATACACACAAATACACATACTTATATGCACACACACACACTTATACACACATTCACACTTATAGATACACACCAACACTTACTCACACACACATATTATACACACACACTTCATACAAACAAACACTCATGGAAAGACAATTGGAAGTGCTCTGTAAACGTTTGATCGGGTTTTCTAATAAACAAACTGCTGCACACCCCTACTAAATGTGCCATAACTTTTACACAGAACCCAGTTCCTGTTTTATTATTTTCCAGTCGACTGCATGTCCGGCTGTCTGGGCCGGTGTTGATCCGTAACATCCATAAGCATATATTCTCAGAGAAAATGCAAAAAGCAGTTTGGGGACTTTTCAATGGACCCGTGTTTCATGGAGGGAGATGTAATTAAAGACATTTTTGGTGATTTTGTGTGTGTGTGTGTGTGTGTGTGTGTGTGTGTGTGTGTGTGTGTGTGTGTGTGTGTGTGTGTGTGTGTGT
>JBBKCR010060569.1:0-10463 GCA_037577295.1 Ladigesia roloffi | reverse complement strand
TGGTGCTCTAGGACTGGAACAAGGCAGAGCTTGATGTAAACCACTAGTTAGTCTGCAGCTCCTGGCACCGATAATTAGAGGCAGGTGTCCTTGATTAGGCTGTATCAGCTTGCAGGTTTGAGGTAAATTCTGTTGGAAAGTGGGTCTTGTAGGTGGTTTTATGATCATTGATTGCCTCCAGAAGTTTTTTTTTTATTTAGAGTTAAAAAAATATTTGTATTCAGAAAATCAGGACCGGCTTGGAGTATTTTCCTCGAACATATTTAGTTGGTGGATAGTGTTTGGAAACGGCACTCGGGCAGGTACTGTCATTTGAATATGAAATGTCCAACATTAAATTGTAAAATGTTGATTGTAATGGCTGCCCTTGACTGGACATTTTCAGGTACGTGCTTGTCGAGGCTTGTGGTGGCTGTTTGGGTTCTCTTCTCCCAGAAAGTCCCTCCTCGCTCAGGAGGCGGGATGCTCTCCAACCGCACGACAGTGCAGAACTGGAAGGAAGCGCCTGCGGTGGGCCTCACGTCTACTGCTGATTTTCCTCCCCCGCAGGGTCCAGGGAATGCTGGGCTACCCTGTTTGCACTAGTATCGGCTGCTCTGTATCTCCAGGTGCGCTTTAAGCAGAAATGTCATGTTAACTTGAATTCAAGCTGTATAGTTTGCTTTCTCTGCATTTAGTTTGCTGTCTTTCCCATAATGCACTTGGTATTTAGATTTAAAAAATTGCAATGCAGTTACAGCCATTTTTAGTTTTGCAAGTCAAGTGTTCAAATGTACTGTTTTAGCTAATGCAGAATGTTGAATGACTTTTAGATGTGCGCTGTTCCCCCACTAAACCCTGTGGGAAAGGCAGTAAAAGGAAACAGGATGACCTGGATGAGGACGATGAAGTGGAGCAGCCGTCTTGGGTGGAAGCTCTCACCCAGGACATGAGTGAGGAGGACCCTGCTGCTGATCCAGACTATGATGTATGCTCTCATTTCAAGGTTTTGAATTGGCAGATTCTGTCCCTGGTGCCTTGATGCGTAGTGTGGTGCAGGGCACCTGAGGATTAAATATCAATGTGAAGGCATTTTAAAAGTAACACTTGCCTGCTACCCTTTCAGCGTAATTTCTCAGGTGGCCTCGTATATTCCTTGCCTTTCAGTTTGGCAGGCTGACCTCTTTTGGGATGGGTTACTAGATAATGTCTTGCCTGGATGGTGTACGGGCTTGACTTGCACCAGGGCTAGTGTGTGTCCTGTAGTGAGTTTTTGGTTAATCAGTTAATGTGGACACTACTAGGAACTTCCCCCAATCTTGCATTTCACATTTGTTTATTAAAATTGGGATTTCTTTTCAGTATTAAACACAAAAGGAACTAAAAACAATACACAGTAGTGGAGCTGTTACACCATACACTTAATACTTAAACTTTCTGGTATAAAACTGGCAACTTATTTTTTTCTGGCACTATGTACTGGAATTCTTTGTTTGATGCAAACTTCCTTTCTCCTGCAGCCCAGTGCTCATGAGACCGACAGTGAGGAGTACAGGTCACACAATGACACGGAGAGTGATATTGAAGTGGACAAGGGAGTTGCTGTGATCGAAGATGTGGAAGCTGTATGTATTTTGCAAGAGGACTCTGTTAAGTTTATATTTTAACGCTTTAAATGAGATGCCTCAAAAGGATTTTTGTGAAAATGGGAGAGTTGGCGACCAGAAGATGGAGTTGGCTGGGAGGCACCAGTTAAACATTGTATATTAGAGCCTTTACAAATGTAACGGAGTTGTTGGAACTTTTGGTCGTTGTAGCTGAATGAGTAATTATGAGGAGACGTGAACATGAACACACACACACACTAAAAATTATTCAACAGTGTCTGGGGAAAACTTTTCTCCCAAAGTAATGATTTCAAAATGGTATTACTATCTTATTTAAAGATTCAAATACATTTAAAGGTTTTTATAGGATTTTCTAATGGCATTGCCAGAAAGGGTTCTGTGCTTGCTTGTGTGGGATGTGCCGATTTCATTGTGCACAACATTAAGAAGGTGTGACTCTGAACTAATCAAATGTATCTTTCCTATTTTAGGTTACCTCCTGAGGCCAAGGAATTGGAGAATGGCATGTTGGGTATGTATTTGATATTGGTTTGGTGGTTTGGAAGTCACAGGTGTCAAATTCTGGTCCTTGAGGCCTGGCTTCCAGCAGAGTGTTTCTCCTCAAACACGCCCACTAAACCTGAGAATTAACTGGCGAGGGGAAGCAGGTCACCGATCTGCTGGTGTACGGCTCTTCAGGACTTTAATTTGACACCCCTTTTTTTTAAATATTTTTTTTTTTATTTACTGACCTCTGTTCATCTTGTAGGTTTTGCCAAAGCCTCCTGACCTGCGAGTTATTGTACACTTTTTTGTTTTTGAATGTCTTTCAATGTATTCTGAAATAAAACTGTTTATAATAAGGCAGTGTCCTTTTGAGTGATACTTGGCTTCACCAGCAGATGGCAGGTGTTTGCTTTGAAACTGGATCTTTACTGCATTCATATATTTTGCAGGCTTGGGACCATAAAAAAAGCCTGTAATGTTTTACTTCTAAGTGGACCTAACATTTTGTAAATAAATTTGTCATGGGATAGTTATATTCACTTTAAAATTTTAATTAAACTTTCCATCAAAGACATCCATGGCATGTCTGTTGTCAGTTTATCTGTGGGCTGATCAGATGGCAAAGTCCAATACAAGACTTGCTAGAATACTTTAACAGACCTACTGTTGGTCAAACATGGTCACAAAGAAGGAGCTAATGTAATGTATTAAAGGAGTAGGCTGGTGCCGAAAGGCTTTCAGCATTCAAATGTGGCTCAAAAGTGTATTAAGTGACCTACAATACAGTAGGTTGACTAGACAGTTGCTGAAAGCCAAGTGTCCAAATAGATAATGGCCGTTTCTCAGTAACTGGGAAAAGCTGCTCAGTAGTGACTTCATGGCTTCTGAATTAAACCTTGCTATGTAACGTACTCCTGTTCGTGAGTTTTAAAACAACGCTACACAGAACAGGCGTAGCCTCTCTTACAGCCTGATGACCTTTCCCTCTGAGACCACCACTGAAAGTAGTGTGCCCAGTATTTAAATAAAATGCAATAAAATGTCCTGTTCACAGAAGCAAATGGAATTTAGTAATTTATTTTACTCCTTTTAGTTGCCTCTGAGTGCAGAAAATACCCTAAAGGGCATTTAGAAAAGCTGAAGTGCAATTAGAAAATATCTTCTGTATTCCATAGCCATTGTTTTCAGTTGTAAAGTGAAGTATTCTGTAATTTTGTTTCAGTCCGTATGTCACCTGTGCATGCTGATTTCACCTGTTCTGCAAAAAGATGGTCACAAATATAGAACTGAACCTTAAGGTAAGATGTGTATATATTCTTGGTGCTTCCGTATTTGTACATGGTCTGATGGATCCAGGAACACAATAAAGCTGCTTGATAAAACTGCAATGTCATCAGGTGACCCTCCCCTCCTGTACCTGTGTTCTCCGACCACGCACTTGCTTTCCATTATGGGTAGAACATCCTGCGCTGAAACACAATGTATGGCCCAGTGAGCAGGATGTGAGTGGTGTTCACATGAGCCTGATAAGGACATAAAAGCTTTTGTGCTGAAGGACCCTCCACCCACACTGGATGCTGCTGTGGCTGCTGCTCTCGGCCCATCAGCATGTATGGGCTGCCTGTTTTCTGGATACCTCTCAGCTGAATGAGACTGTTTGATTACCCTCTTAAAAACATGGTCCCATTCAACAGGACCATGAAGTGCATCTGTTGGGGCTAAACATGGAAAAAAAATCAGTTCAGGTTCATGGTTTTGCGGTTGTGTGTGTACAGCTGTTGGAAGTGGATTTTACTTCTCGCTTGGATGGGATTCAGGTTTGACCTTGCCAGGCACAGGTTCAGAAACTGAAAGGATTAAAATGAGGTTGCTTTAGGAGGCTTTGCAGAGAAGAGAGGTTGGGGGATATGGAGGGGGGACCGCCTCAAAGCAAGGATTGGATCTGTGGTCTACTGGGAATCTCTGTCTGGCTGGCTTTTTGAAGAGAAGACAGAAGAGAGAAGTGTGTTTTTTATTGGGCCTGAAAATAGCATGCCAGTACACCAGCAGCTCCCCTTCTCCAAGCACATCCTCTTTAAACTTGACAAGACTTTGAAAGACACAGCTGGATATGCATGCTGAGCTGAAGTAGCAATGATACGCATTTAGAGTGCCTCCAGCTCTCACTGCACTGTTATATTTTGGGGTTTGCCTAATGTGCTGGATTACAGTGTAATGTTCCATCACTTGTGCCAGTTTAGGTAACAAATTTTAATTAAAGCAATCCAGAAGCTCAGTTAAATGGCTTCAAACATACAAAAAATGTAATAGTTTTGTAAATAACTTCACATTGGCTCTTTAAAGCCATAATTCTCAAAGTGGGCTCCTGTATTTAATATTATTAAAATGATTTGTGCCACAATATCTCCATAACATGACTTAATAGTTGCCACTCATTGGCTAACACTCAAAGCAGAGATGAGCTATGTGGCCAAAATATAAGACTTTTTCATGACAATCACATTTTAAGCTCTTTTTCTCCACTTTAATCCTTTCTTTTCTTCATCTACTCCATATCATGGAAAGTTGACATAAAGCAAATACATTTGGCATATAGTATTTGAAAATGCATATAGTATTGTATTGATTTGTACTGAACTCAAAGATTTGAATGCACAGACATGTCTGTATGGCCACCTGAGGGTACTTGTTTATTAAACCTTGCTATTTTTCATTCTTCTCAATCTCATAAACAATTGCTGATTTTGGTATTTCTCCAGTTTTCTGTGTGAACCCCAGTGTATTTGCATTTTAATACTGACAGTACAACAAAAACAATTTGCCACCTCCTCTTTCATTCCCTCTTTATTGTACTCAACCTCAACCCCTTATGAATTTTCAGCCTTTTCGTATTGGTAATTTTCAAGGAATTAATTGTACATTCTAGTAACGTACACAGTCTATAGTTTTTTCCATCTGTGTGTAAGTATTTGGTTATTGACCGTGAAAAAACTGAATTTCTGATCTCAAATCACTTTGTACTTGACATAAAAAGCCATTATTCTTGATTTTTAGCTTGTCTGGCCATAGGGGTCCTGGCTAATTTAGATGAAAGTACTCTGAGAAAGCTCTGACTCACATATTTAAGGATGGGTTTTGAATGGAACGCTGCTTTGATGCTTTGCAGGACGAGGAGTGGCTATAGTCAATACTATAGATTTTCCATCTTCTGTGCTCGACCTGAATGTGCTCAAGCTCATGTTTGCAAGAGATAAAGTCACACGGAGACAGAGGATGTAGTTCTGTCCCCCTAGAGTAATATCTCTGTCCTCAGCCTAACCTCAGGAAAAGTGTAAAAACCCCCTCTGTGACTTAAATCCAGTAAATCTTTCCGCACATTTTGGCACAGGCCTTCTGTCGCCGTGTGTGAATGACCGCAGGTGTCTCACTCCGGGCACGCTGACCTGGATGGTGCTGAGCTTTAGGTCACATTGTCCCTTTTTTAAGCACAATCTCTACCTCTCACTTAAGGATACACTCTCTAAAGTCACCCTGCTGTGTGCTGAGGCTTCATTTTATCTTTTATTAACAAATAAAGCAGAATATCTACATCCTCTTTGTGTTTATCAATATAGTTTTGCCTGCAATATATCAATTACTGTAATCAGTTATAAACAAACCAACAGTTTCCTTGGGTTTGATCTAATATGTTAGAATTATTGTTTCCAGGAGTGTCATTCATTCCCCAGGTCATATAGCTTATACATGGAAAGCTGCATTGAAATAAAGCCCTTTGCACTTGTATTTATTTGGTTTGCATTTATTGTTTTAGTTTAGCCCCTGCCAGTCGCTAAATTATATGAAGTGTTGTGGCCTGGACTGCTTTCTGAATGAGTTTCCATAGAAGAGAGCCAGTATGAGCAGAGGTCAGTTACTTATCAGGATAGAATATGGTAATGTATCAATGAATTAAGATTTTGTATTTGGAACACAAAAACACACATATCCTCGCCACGATGAAAACGTATACAATATGATTACATGTATGTAAAGGCCCTTTTAAGGATGCATAACGCTTACGAGATATTGTTTACTACTTGAAAATGCAAACCTTGTTATTACCGGATAAGCTTGTGATTATTCATGCGTGATTATTTCACTGTCTAGCTGTCGGACCCTTCTTTCTCAAACAGCTAGATAAAACCCTGCTGTTTCATAATGGCTTGATGCATTAGTCTTTTTTTTGTTGCCAGACTGAGGCTACAGCAAGCTTTTATACCCCAAAGGTAATTAACATGTAGCAGCATCAGAGAAAGTGGTATTGTAATTGTTGTGCAAATTGTTCAGTCAATAGATTTCAGCTGTGGGATGGAAGGTGCAGCAAGCAGCAGGTCTCTGGATTCACGAGACACTTTAATGAATGCGGCTTTTGTTGGTGCAGTAGCAGATTAAAGGACTAGTGCCTGTCAGACAGTGCACAAATAACGGCACAAAATGTATTTTGTGGCAGCAGGTCTTTGTGAAGACCTTTTAGGAGTGCTTTAGAAGAGGCCATGGCAAAATCGATCTTTATTTTAAATGTCATAAAACTATGATGGATTCTAAACACTGTTTGGTGATGCTCTTTGTTGGTGATTTGCTTCAGCCTGAATCCTGCGACTGTATTTTAGCTGTCTGGCCTGAAACCCATTTTGATAGGAGGAGAAGTCAAAAATACTACAAATCTACTTATACTTCAGAGAAAGTCATGGGTAAAGACAGATATTTGGGATTGGCTTTCCCGATACAGACTCAGAAACCTGAACTTCAGTTGCCAGTATTCTATTCAAATAATAGTTTAATTTTAAATAAAAATGGTAATATTGCACAATTTTCCATTTACCTCAGTAGTGGTCAACAAGCGAAGAAATCCATGTCCAAATCCTGTTTCACTGATTTTGTGTAGGAGCTAAGAGGTAATAATAATAATAACAACAATAATAATATATTTTATTTATAGGCACCTTTGGCAATATTGAAGCACAACAGACAAAAACAACAAATACAAGGAAAAAAATTCAACAGAGCAAAGAAGATTAAATAGAATATGTAATTTTAAACCAGTGTTTATTGGGTTTGGACATAAAAGTATAAAATAATAATAATTTAAAAAATAATAATATTAATGGGACAAACAAACACTAAAGTCAGTTCCCCAATCAAAATGTTTCCATAAATTACATTAACCTGCTCAAAACACATTCATATCTTCATTAAGGTGAAATAGACTTGTGGATGTAGTTTAGGACTAAGTATGACTTACTGTGTGTTATAAAAACAAATATAGTCTCACCACAAATCTTGGGTAATGTTCCACCAACTTTTATGATAATCTAAAATAAACTGGCTCTGCTTCAGTACTGGTTTGTGAAAGCAGTTTATCGTTTAAAACAATTGCTTAAAGCATTCAGCTGTACAGAGATTTGTAAAAAAAATTTCAGGTAAGTCATAGTTTGTCCTAAACCACTCTGACATTAGCTGGATGCACGCTGAGAGAATTTTTGGGACAGGACTGGTTTGAGTGACTATTGATTTCTAGTGTATTTTACTAGTGATGGGACGATCCACGTTTTTCCAGTTTCGATCCGATTCCGATAAACTCCGGGTATGGATATAGATTTCGATATTATACAACTTTTTATTTTTTAATATTAGCATATTTTTTAAAAATTGTGCTGTATGTTAATAAGGTACAATCACAGAATAAATAAACTAGTAAGCACTTATTTGTAAACGAGCGTCTGCTGCCAATGCATTCGGTACAAGCTGTGAACTGGAATAGATATCGGATATCGGATTTATGGCTATATCGAAACCTGATACTGATATCATATCTGATCAGGCCCATCTCTATATTGTAGCAATTATAGTAATTTTGCAGACTCCACTGGTTGCATCATTAACTCCTGCTATATTGGAAAATGCCTAGAAGAGGCAAGACAGCTTGTACTAATGGAAATGTTTGTCTTTCAAGTTTTGGAATGTGATATCTATCGAATCAAACTTAAAAGAGTTCTAATTGCACTCTTTTATGTAATTTCATGTCCACCTTCCAAAGAAGAGAGATGTTTGTAGTTCTAATGAATTAATGTCAAGCATATTTAAGACTTTTGTGATGTCCCTGACTTGTCTCTTTAATATGTAATGTATTTGGTGCACTAAAGAAGAGAATATTGTTTTTAAATTCTTGTAATATTACTCTGCATTGGACCATATGAGCTTCCTGAGATGCTCTTCATGTAATGCTGATACATTGACTTTCAGCTTCTTAGTGGTGACAAGTTAATGCCACTTCCTGCAAAGAGATATGGCTAAAAGCACATGAGCTGCCGGGTCTGTCAGCCTAGATTTTTTTCTATGGCCCTCATAGACAGAACTGTCATCGTGCTCATGCTGGGAGATAAAATTCAGATATGCAGTTTATAGAAGCTGTCAAAGGCAAACCTGCTTTGGTACTGCATGGCATGTTAGTGAGGAAAGCAAGAGAAAAAGGAATAAAAATCAAACAAATTAAATTACTGAGGAACACAGACATTTTAGTATCTGTTTTTAACGTAATACTCAACAGTTTAGGAGTGTCCACCTGAAAGCTTGGTCTAAAATGGGGCACTGGGAGGGTAAAGCCAACCACATGTTCTCTCTCAGTAATGTGAGGTACCACCATATCTTTATCATCTGCCGCTAATGCAACATTTGGTTCCCAGTAGCTAGATCCCTGTATTTTGCTAAGATTAGTTAGCCAGGCAGCTAGTTGCTTCTGCAAGTTGAAAGCTGAGTATTAGCCTGTTTTGTTAGCAGTGTCTTCGACATTCTCCTCAGTCACATTGTGCGTTAATATTTAGAATGTGAAAATCATGCATTTTTGTTGAATTTGAGACCGACTCTTTGCTACTGTTTGTTTGATCGGAATGTACATTTTTGCTTATCCTGTACAAGCTTGCGAGTCCTTTTGAATATTGTACATTTCTGCACAAATATAACCTGAAACAATAGGTTTGATCATTTAGTTATTAGGAAATGATTGTATACAACATATATGTGTAAATAAAGTAAACCACTACGATTAGCAGTTCATTTGAAAATCATTGTTTTGAAATGGGTAAGTCAAAACCCTGAACTTCACCCAACAGAAACCCAGAGAAGAAGTTATTCTGTGCAGAGGAATGGGCTGAAATTCCTCCAAGATGATATTCAGGACTGAGCAATCAGAATAATCAGATTACGCAGATGCAGGTACAGAAGCAAAGGTTCAAATACTTTGGTAATTTACAGATTAAATTTGTTATTTTAGGGTATTTTACTTTTAGGGTTGTCTTTGCTTTTAGGGTTGTGAAAATCTGATGTGGTTCGAGGTCACATTTGTGCAGAAAAAAGGAAAATTCCAGAAGTTTGACAAACGTTCATGCGACACTGCAGCTTAAGTCTTCAGATGGAGTCTGTTGTCTCTTGTTATAAAGATCAAAGGAATGGCAATGACAGTGAATATCAAAAAAGCGAAAACTGATTAATTATTTGGTGCATAAACTTCATCAAAGATAATTACTTAACATTACTTTCTGTCAGGAAGAAAAACTTTTCGGCAGATAAAAACAGAGTGAAAGCAGAGTGGTGTGGACGTCTATGCTGAAGAAAATGTTGTACTGAGATTATCTCAGAGGGTTTATTATAAGACACAAACCACTGGTAAGCCTCAGTTTTCTGTAAAACCTAGAGTTCTGGGACAAAGCCCCAAAGTGATTAAAAGAATAAAGGAAAAGGGTGATCAAAAGCCAGCTAATTTGTAAAGCACGGTGGTATGAGGCTGTTCGCGTGCCAGCAGCCAACAAGGACCTGAAACACATACAGGAGTTAAAGTGACTGGGGGGAGCACCTCAAGGCTGAAAATAGGAATGTTATTCCCTGGTCATGTTCCAAACACCTCTGAACAGGCATTTCTCTGACTGTAAAAAAAAGGACTAAAGGAAAAAAGCCTTTGGACACAATCAGGAACTAAAAATGGCAACATTACAGTATACACAGAGGTTTCAGGTCTTCAGGTCGTCAATTTAAAAAAAATTGTTTTCAATTAACTGTTATTTAGATAGTGCCATGAGCCCCTAGTGTGTGAGCCAAAGGCTTCGGGAGGAACTGTCCTTCTTAGGTCGACCCAGGGAGAAGAAACTAGAGTCTTTATGGCAGGGCCAGGCAACTCCGGTCCTGGAGGGCTGGTGTCCTGCACGTTTTGGTGATTTCCCTCCTCAGATACACCTGGTACAACTTGCAGCTAATTGTCAGGTTTAGTGAATGTGTTTGAGGAGGACTACCATCAAACTGTGCTGGACAGGACCGGAGTTGCCCACCCCTGCTTTATGG
>JBBKCR010060531.1:0-10465 GCA_037577295.1 Ladigesia roloffi | reverse complement strand
ACACAATGCAGTTCCCTCTGACCTTCTCTGTACTTCTCCATCAGCATCCTCAGAGCAAAAATAGCATCTGTAGTACACTTCCTTGGCATGAAACCATACTGCTGCTCACAAATGCTCACTTCTGACCTAAACCTAGCTTCCACCACTCTTTCCCAAAGCTTCATCGTGTGACTTATTAGCTTTATACCTCTGTAGTTGCAACAATCCTGCATATCTCCCTTGTTCTTAAAAATCGGCACCAGAACACTTTTCCTCCTTTCCTCGGGCATCTTCTCACTCTTCAAGATCTTGTTGAAGAACCTAGTCAAAAACTCTACCATAAATTCTATCCTACAGGCCACCATCCTATGATGTCTCGCTACACTCTCGACTACCACCACCTTGCAGTCGCTAATCTCTTTCAAATTACAATGTCTACATAATATGTAGTGTACCTGCCTGCTCCTCTCTCCACTTTTATACATCACCCTATGTTCCTACCTCTTCTGGAAGAACATAGTCACAACAGCCATTTCCATCCTTTTTGCAATGTCTACCACCATCTGTCCCTCTTCATTCCTATCCTGAATACCAAACCTGCCCATCACTTCCTCATCACCTCTGTTCCCTTCACCAACATGTCCGTTAAAGTCTGCCCCAATTACCACTCTCTAAAATCTGGGGATACGCTGCATCCAGTAATCTAACTCACTCCAGAACTTCTGCTTCTCTTCCAGCTCACATGCTACCTGTGGGTCTGAAACTCTGTTTCACTTCCAGAACATTCCTAACAAACTCTTCCTTTAGGAAAATGCCTACACCATTTCTCCTTCCATCTACACGATGGTAGAACATCTTGAACCCCTCTCCTAAGCTTCTAGCCTTGCTACCTTTCCACCTGGTCTCCTGAACTTCCTTCTCTGCATCATGTCCACCAGCTCCCTGGCTTTGCCTATCATACTTCTTACATTCAAAGTCTCTAATTTCAGTTCTACTCTATTGCCTTTCCTCTTCTCTCTCTGCCTCCACACATGCCTTCCTCCTTTCCTCCGTCAATCAACAGTAACCCAATTTCTACTAGCACCAGGTCAGCAGCACCAGTGGCTGTCATTGTTAACCCGGGCCTCAACCGATCCGGTATGAAATCTGTTTGTGATTTGCATGTTTGATTTGGCTTAGGTGTTAGGTGTTGGATGCCCTTCCTGACACAACCCTCTGCATTTTTTCGGACTTTGGACTGGCACAAGGAATCACTGGCTTGTGACTTCTTATGGTTGCATGTTTATTCTCTTTGTGTGTACTGGAACAAAACAAAATCAGGAGGGAAAAAAATGAATTTGATGTAATATCCCCAGTGTTGGGCAGGTACATTTAAAAAAGTAATTAGTTATAGTTCCAAGTTACTTCTCACAAATAGTAACTGCGTTAGTAACTGAGTTACATTATTGTAAAAGTAACTAATTACCAGGCAAACTAATTATTGCGTTACTTATAAAAAAAATCTAATTTAATATAAAACATTGTACACTAATCAGTGCCGCAGAAAGATGCTTTTTTTCCTGGGTGTAAGTTGCACGCACATAAACATTTTTGCCTTTCACCTCAGCGAGGGAAAAGTAGAGCTTAAACTTCCAGTTTGCAGAAGCTGCCTTTGTCGAGAGCGGTAGAGAAAACTCTCTCTCTACGGCTCTGCCTTTGACTGACCGTGCGGTGTGCTTGTGTGTGACGACACGCACTACTCTGCCTCTGATTGGCTAACCATGGAGTTTAATGGCTGAAAGAGACACTGCACACATGAAAACCGCTTCAGTGTTCTCACTTATAGTAACGCATTTTATTTTTAGTAACGGTAACGCTGTTGTAACGGGGGAAACAGTAATTGGTTTGATTACTCGTTACTGGAAAAAGTATTGCCGTTTAGTAACGCTGTTTATTTATAGCGCTGTTATTCTGTTGCACCCTCAAAGAGATACGACTCCGTCCTCTTTGTTCACTCTCTCGGCAACTTGTTATTTTCCCAGTTCGGCATTGGAGTTTACAGATAACATTGAATGTTTTTGCAAGGTTCAACACACTATTTAGCAATACACAGCTCTGTCAAGAGAGAAAAGGAAAACTCTGCCACAGTTTTTTTCTCTCCTTTTCACACGCAGCTGCCAACGTCACACGCCACGTTGACTTTAACCCCTTAGCCGCCTCAAATCAGGAAAGTCTAACTATAGATGGATATTATTACATAACGAAAAGTCTACAGAACAGAAATATACCCCGAACAGAAATTTTAGATTAATAAAACATAAATTGTGAAATCTGGCTTGCAACACCCTCCCCCACTAAAACAAATGTTGCCCAACATTTTCTTTCTCCCCTTTTAACAATATACAAAGCATTTTGACATATGAACAAACAGGTAAACATTTCTACATACAGTAGACATACATTCCAGGATACTTAGACTATACGGTCTCTCAGTATTACTTTCTTGACCACACTTTCGCATGGCTATAACACAAGACTAAATGTCCATAGTCCTTTAGCATTGAAAGGTGGGAAGTCCATAGAAGCATTGGTGGGCTCCCAATCTTCACAGTGGGACAAGGAAAACACCACATACAACCGACATTATGTGCCTACACATTTTAAAGCCATGCATCCAGTAGGCCCATAGTATACACACTATTACCTTAACCCCCTTCTCTGTTTGTTATTGACATAATATTCAGAATACCTGTTTCTATTCAACTGTAATGGGTGTCAATCCCATATCACCATGAACTGTAACATATCAAAAGGATTTAGCTATCCTATAAGATTGCATTTATGCATACTTTAATTTTTACTATTGCTGGAAAGGATACATGCATGACGATCTGGCCAGGTAGTCACCTCATTCCTGAGCGGCTGGTCATGCTCACGGGGCTGGTTTTCAACTGCTGAAAGGTCGGCTGGCCTAATTGGTCATACGTGTAAACACGCCGAGGCTGGCTGGTTCTCTGAGGTCTGTCCCTCTACGTCTCAGCATTGCTCTGCTCACACTCAGATTCAACGGTCGCAGTTTCAGTGCCTCTATTTGTGTCATGCCTCTCTTCCGCCTGCTCCTCAAGTCCCTCCCAGAAATCTTCTACTTCTACAGTGAGGGGTGGCTCAGAATGTTTAACAGCAGTCCATTTACATTTACTTTTATGGCATCCAGAGCGACGTAAAACAATGCTCAAGTAATCCACAACAGTAGCAAGGACCTGTAGAGCAAGATTTAAGTCTACATCCACCAATCACCTCTGGGTCACCTCTGGGTCTACATATAAGGTTTCTTGTCACGGGAACTGTCCAGGTCTGTTTGGTTAGCATTGGTTTGATTATATTTTCTTGTCATCTGCTTTGGCCTGTTTCCACAGTTCTTAGTCGTCTCTCTGGTTGTGTCAGCAAATCTTGACCACATACACTGAACTATCTGGGCCTCTTCTCTCCTTGACAATGTGGATCCTGTCTTCCCAGTAACTATGCAGTTTCCCGGGACCCTCTCTCGGTGTAAGATTTCTAACCAAGACTTGATCACCTGGTTTAAGGGAAGAACTCCATTTTTGTCGATTGTAGTTTTTCTGTCCTCTCCTCGCACTCTTCTTCAAGTTCTGCCTTGCAATTCTATAGGCTTCTTGCATAACTTCTCTCCATTTCTCAGCATAGTCAATGTGTGACCAGCTTCTGCCTTCTTCACTCTTCGGGAACATCAAATCAATAGGCAAGATTGGTTCACGGCCAAAGAGGAGAAAGGATGGAGTAAATCCAGTTGCTTCATTTACAGTTGAGTTATAGGCATGGACAAGATTATCTTTGTTCAGATGATCTTTCCACCTTGACTTCTGAGACTCTTGCAGTGTGCATAACATACCCAATAGCGTCCTATTGAAACACTCCGCAGGATTACCTTGTAGGTGGTACGGGGAGGTACGGGAATGACTAATACCACTATAATCTTGGAGCTTGCGAAAGAGAGTGTTTTCAAACTCTTTCCCTTGATCATGGTGTATCTTTGATTACTTTATTATGCGATTTGGTTTTCCATCTAACAGCTTTCTTGCTGCAGTCTTCCCAGATTTTTCGTTTGTTGCATAAGCCTGTGCTTATTTGGTAAAATGGTCCACAAATACTAATATGTACTCCTATAATCTGCTAACTCAGCCACCCAGCGGTGTCCAGCTGCATTGAGTTTCCCTGATTTTGTGATATATTTTTGTGGATTATTGTCACTGTACATGGTGAAATGAGGTGCATGAAACAGGTAATCACAAAAGCGCTCTGTTACGGCCCATTTCAATGCCTTATAATTCTTCTCTGCTGCTGTCAATGTCCTTGACCCATATCCTATTACTCTAAGAACACCCCCTTGATGCTGGTACAATACTGAACCTAAGCCATCCTCTGAGGCATCTATATGCAGTATAAGGATTTTCTCTAGATCTGCGTATGCCATCACTGGTGGATTTGTCAGTTGGTCTATAATTTTGTTCAGTATTTCTTGGTGAATCCCTGTACACTGGACTAGGTGGGATGGTGGCAGCTGAGCAGATTTTTGGTTACTCCCCTTTTTCTTTTGAGTTTGTTTTTGTTCACACCTGGGTTTTGCTAATAGGTCATAAAGAGGTTTAGCTGTCCTGGAGAAGTCCTGTACATAAGTCCTATAATAACTTGGAAAGCCCATCAGGTTTCGCACCTCTCTTACTGTGGACGGTGTCTCATGCTTCAAAACCTGCACTGCTTCTATCTCTTTGGGGTTCATTTTATACCCCTCTGCACAGATTACGCGACCCACATAACAGACCTCATGTTTGAAGAACATTTTCTGACATTTTGGATGTGTTGATCAAAGTCAGAACTAAAGACGAGTACATCATCCAAATATGGGACACAAACTTAATCTCTGAAGCCTCCCAAACATCCTTCCATGTAGCGCTGGAAGGCTGCTGGTGCATTAGTAAGGCCAAACAGAATCCGTACCCATTCATGAAGCCCACACAGTGTTATGAACGCAGTACAGGGTCTGCTTTTCTCGCTCATGAAACCCTGGTGATAAGCCTTCCCTTGATCCAAAACTGTGCACCAAGAGTTACCTCCCAGATACTCCAGAATCTCCTGTATCCTGGGAATGGGATATCTCTAAGTCTCTAATGCATCCTGTATTCCAATTATCTTTTGCAAAAACTTCACATTCCTCTCTCAGCATTTTCTTTACCTGTTGTTGTTGGTCATTCGTCAGATGGTTCAGGTCCACTGGTGGATCCCAGGGCTCAGCCTGTCTGCAGGCTGAAGTATCTGATTGTTCACAGGCTTTGTCAACAATGGGTAAATGGCACTGACACTGTGTAACCAGCCCAGTATTGTGCGGCCACAAAGCATGATGTCATTTTCAGTCATGTTTTCAACGGTTATCTCAACTTTACCCTTACCTTCTGGGGAGAGCGGAATTAAGCCCTTCAGCCCTTTGAGATCTGTGATGAAAAGGGCGTTACAAATAAAATGTATTATTATTATTATTATCATTATTATTATTATTAATTGTTCTCTAACAACTAGTCCCGTGGGCCATGGTGCTTCATGATTTGGCTCCAGCACTACATGTGGTGCGTTTTTCATCCTCTTATTTAACCAGCCACACTGCACTGCCATGACTTTGTTCTTTGGGATTGATAATGGTCATCTACCTACTCTGGCTGTGTGTGGTTGAATTTCGGGCTCTTGTTTCTTTAACACAGACAAGACAGCTCTTGCAGTTTTGCATCCCACCTCTAGTGCTGAGCACAAGCTCTCAATCATATTACCTGGAGGGGTGCTGTTTCCATGCGTCACTTCTAAATGCTAGGTCTTCGGTCACATTAAAGCCGATAATGGGATGCTCAATAGCACTGCTGGAATCCAGAATGGGGACCAGGACGAGTCTGTCGCTCATTCCAGCCACTGCATTTTTGGGCAAAGTAAACTCAATTTCCACCCATCCCTCATATGGAATGCATGTCCCATTTGCAGGTGACAGTTCCAATGCTCCTTCCTCAAGCAACTCTCTCACTGGTCTCACCTGAACATCTGCTCCCACTATTGATACCTGTGAACCCATGTCCCGCAATACTGTAGTGTCCACACCCCCCAAAGAAGCATGAACTAGACCTCTCTTCCCCACCAATTTAGCTGTTTGTCGCCAATTTCCCGTGAGGGGTGCTCCAAGGCTTAACTGGTCTATTTGGTCCATCCTTTTCTCTGGCTGAAGCAGGATTTCAGTTTTACTAGTACTGGCTGAGACATTTTTCACTCGACAGCTTGATGCCCAGTGTTCTATGCTGCCACACTTATAACAGTGATCACACCTTCTATCCGGATTGGACACTTGACACTTCTGACACTGTGTGATATTTCCTTTCTTGGGTTGTGCTTGATATTTTTGTTTTGACTGCTCACGTCCTCCCATTGGTTTGGGTTTAGGAGTCTGATGCAGGCTGGCAATTTGAGAGGGTAGGTTCTGGATAGCTTCACATATGGCTTTGTTGCCTTGGTCAACCTTTTCCATCAATGTATCTCGCTTGGATGTCTCACAGAGTTTGTTCTTGCTAATTGGTTTGTATCTGCAGCTCTCTTTTTCCATTTCTGCATTTTCCTCATTAATTGCTGCGACTATAGGCTTCTTGCATAACCATCTTTGCTCTTGGCATGATTGACAGCTTACTCTTCCTCTCCATTTCCAGACTGTATGCAGAGGTCATTTTCTCCAGGAGGGTTTCATCTGTCACCTTGGGATTTTGTAAGTATGGTTTTCATGAAAATTTGAGAGAAAATATGATCTACAGGTCCTTGCTAGTGTTGTGGACTGTTGTGGATTACTTGAGCACAGTTGTACGTTGCTCTGGATAAGGGCGTCAGCTAAATGCCATAAATGTAAATGTAAATAAGAGTGCAGCAACGCCGTTTGCTTTTGGATAGCTTGTTGAATCCAGCTTTAAATATTGCTCTCTCTATTGGCCCACAAGCCACACCAAGTGCCTATCTTCAGGCGTTAGACAGAGCTTATGGTAGTGTCGCAGGAGGAGAGCAGCTGTATATTCAGTTCTTAGAGACCCATCAGAACACTGGAGAGAAAGCATCTGATTACCATTGTAGACTTTATGCTCTGTTACAGGAAGTTGTTGAGTGTAATGGAGTGGCTAAACAAGATGCTGATTCACAGCTAATGAAGCAGTTCATTAGAGGCTGCTGGGAGGACTCCTTAATAACCACGCTTCATCTAAAAGAGCCATTTAATGATCCTACAAAAGGTGTTCCCACCTTCTCAGAACTACAGTTCAGGATAATGGCCTATGAGAAGGAAATCCAACTAAAAGACATGAGAAAACAACGACATATGGGGGGGGGCTTAACTAAAGTGCATAGCAAAGCACATTTAAGTCAGAGTGAGCCAGAAAATGTTTGCGGAGTCTTTATAGGACAGGAGGTTCATAGAAGGGAGCAACTTGAGGAGCGGGTTAGACTGTTGGAGGCCGAGCTTCAGAAGATCACGCTGGCGCAAAATAATCACTTCTCCAGAAGTGACCGAGTGGGACAAAAGTTTCCTAAAAGGAACACCACGCCCCTAACAGCCCCGGTTACTTCTACAGAAAGCCTCAGAAAAGTTGGAATTTTTGGTTACATCTGTGGGGAAGATTTGCATATGCTTCCCCAATGTTCAAACTCGACTAACGCTGTGCAGGTGCAACAGAAACTTTGTGAGAGGCATCAGAATAAGCAGAATTCATGTTTAACAGGCCCTGAACAGAACCTGTCTTTAAACAGATAGGAGCTCCTGCTGTGGGACAAGCTGGAGCTCGTTGTTTGACTAGTTCCCCTGTTTTGAATCTGTGCGTACAATGTAATTGAGTCCCTACATAATCCCTACATATTCCAGATGGGCTTGTTGGAGAGCTTTGTGAAGGTGAAGCATGGCTGGACGGAGCTTCATACCATTGCATTATTGATACAGGATCTCAAGTGATGATTATATCCCAGTCATTTTATTCACGCTACCTGCCACACCGACCATTATTCTCCATCAAAAGTGCCTTTGACATTGAAGGTGCAGGTGGTCAACGGGTTCCTTATGGGATATGTGGAAGTGGACATTCAATTTCCCAAAGATGCATGTGGTATGGACCGATGTTTTTCCATCCTGGCTTTAGTGAAAAATATCTCCTTCTGGTTGGTACAAACACCCTCCGCTTAATGACGCGGGAATGCATAAAGTGGGGTGGCATGAAATTCTTAGAAGCCTTGCCTATCCAAGCTAATTGGGTAATGGCTTATGGAGAGTATAGTAAACTAATAGATTCTCAAACAAAGCACTCCAAAGTTCTGCGTGTGACACTCAGCAGCAAAGAGCCTATACGCTTAAAGCAAGGGGATGTATACAAGGTGAAAGGCATGTGCCACACCAAATCAGATGGTAAAGAGTTCCAAGATTTTGTTGGTGGTGCAGAGGAGACTCCCACACCTGGAGGTCTGATAGTCTATGACCAAAAAGTGGAAGTGAAGCCGCAATCCTGCAGTAAGTTTCAGGTGGTTGTCAAAAACGTTTCACAATGCGACATCACCTTGTATCCAAATGCAGTAATTGCAGAGTGCTTCCCCTTAGACTGGGCTGTACCTGTTGTGCCCTCCAATCAGAATATCACCTCAGATGTTTCTCTTGCCCAGGCTTATTCGCTACAAGTGTCCCCGAAGGAGAAGTGCAAGTCTGTATTTGAAACCTTACAGCTTGACTTTGGTGACAGCCCAGTCCCACAGCAGTTGAAAGAGCTAGAGTCAATATGGAAGTGCCCAGTGCATTTTCTAGACATGACCTAGATGTTGGAAAGATCGCAGGTGTCACTCATCGTATAGAGCTGAAGCCTCATGTACCCTTTAAAAAAAGAACAAGGCGTGACTCTCCAGCCAATTTCAATGATCTAAAAAGGCACCTTCAAGACTTATTAGCTGCAGACATCATCAAGGAGTCACATAGCCCCTACGCATCTTCAGCTGTTCTTGTTCGAAAAAAAAAGGGGAGAGGTGGTGGACTATAGCAGATTGAACAAACTGACTAAAAAGGACGCTTACCCATTACCTTGTATAGAGGAAACATTCACCCTTTTGTCAGGTTCTAAATGGTTTACTGTTCTAGACCTCAAAAGTGGATATTACCAGCTGGACGCTGAAATTACCGATCGTCCGAAAACCGCATTCCCCACACCCTTTGGGACATGGCAATTTTGGAGGTTGCCACAGGGTTTGACCAATTCTTCTGCGACCTTCCAACGAACTATGGAGAAGGTGATGGAAGGTATTAATCTCCAAGAAGTTGTTGCTTTTTTGGATGATCTTGTAGCCAACGTGTCGCGCCGTTAAGTGAGCACGGACACACTCTCTATGGACCAGGTCAGAAGATCAGACTCGCTCATGAGCCAGTGTTGCAGCGTGGGAAGGGAAAGAAATAACACACCGAGTCATGTGTACTTTAAAGAAAAATACTCCTTGTTTATATTCTTTTTTTTTGGTATAACAAATAAAACTTAAATTTGAACAATATACAATGACTCTGAAAGGTTTCTCTTATTTAAAAAAAATTATAAAAATAAATTATAATTCACAGAATGGACCTTTGTGAGCTCAGTAAATTCAAATTTCAATGTTCACCCTTATCTAATCCTTATCGCGACTGAATTCACACATGTGCATAAGCATCAAAGTACAAAATCACATTTAGTCATAGACATAACAGATAAAAGTGCAAAATAGAAACATCACATAATAAACTGAATACAGGTAAGTAACACACACACATTCAAACCTTTGGTGCAAATAATCATGTGATCACCCTGAGAATGTGGATAGAGTTCAGTTCAATGCCTCTTTATGAGGGCAATTCCATTCAAAAAAAGAGAAAAATCTATTTCTCAATCACGGTGTCCAGGTGAAGTGCAAAACACAAAATTGTCCTACCGGTTCAATGTTCTACTGTTCTTTGGAACTAAGGGGTGGACTGGCTCGCCAGACCCTGCTAACCTTACTCTCTTTACAATGACAATGACATTCAATAAAATTGACAATACATTCAATAAAATTGCCAGCAAACTTAGCTTGTAGCTAGAACACGTGGCTGCACATTTAGCACGAAGCTCTGTCTAGCCGCTTCGTGAAATGTCTCACTTATTAACTTAAATGCTCTTAAAACATTAACACATTAATTTTAAACAGCAAATAAACACATATTTCACCTTCTAACTAGTCTCTATCACGGTTCACTATAGTACTCTGCCACAGTATTACTCGGATGCAGTGAATCTCTGAGGTAATTAGCTTAGCCTAACTTTTAAAGTAGTTCGGAACTTACCAAAGAACGGGAGATTCACACAAATTACATCCTTCGGGGCTGCACGAAGGCTGTTCTACTTCGGTTCGTCCGGCAAACTCGCATTATTCGGTCATTTTCTTC
>JBBKCR010060503.1:0-10466 GCA_037577295.1 Ladigesia roloffi | reverse complement strand
TATTCAGACTTGTATTACACCTGATTTATTTATCCTAGTATAGCAGTAATCTTATTCCTATTCTATTGTTATTCTTATTTGCACTAATCTGATGTCTCGTGTTGATCTGTGTCTGTGTAATGTAGCGGTCACCACAAACAATTTCCTTCGGGATAAATAAAGTTTTCTGATTCTGAGTCTGATTCTGATAAATTTCATAATGAAATACAAAATACGTATGAAAATACAAAAGGTCCACTTAAAAAAAAAAAAGAACCCCCCCTTGCACTAGGCTGGCTACGGGCCTGTTGTATATATGCAAGTTTTTATATGAATATCATAAATGAACGATTATTTGACTAATCGCTAAAATGCAGGAGTGTTAGTCAACTAGGAATATCTTTAGTCAGGGGCAGCCCTACAATCCACACCCCAGGGTCCTCAAGCTTCTTTTTTATATCAAGATGAAGGATGACCATCCCAGACCCTGCATTAACTACTGAGGGCTTAATGCGGTCGTAATAAAATACCCGCTTCCCGACCTTCTTCCACTTACCCCATCGGGCATGTAACAAGTCTGGGTCAAGAATTTTCACTAAACCTATTAACTAATTCTCATATGCTGAACACTTACGCTAAAAATATCGCTTATTCGCCTGCTTGAACATGGATTATATATTTAAAAGCCCAGAAATGTGTGTTCCACTGTAAAGAGATTGCTTTCCTTGGCTGTCAGCTTGGTGCGATGGTGATTAGTAGATGGGAATATGGGATCTGCTGTGTTTGAATGGCTGTTCAGCTGCAGTGGTTTTTAGGGTAAGCCATATTTTTTTGCAGGTGTATGCAGGAATTAAGTTCCATTTCAACTGCATTCCCGACCGCCTAAAGGGTAAACCCTCTATTCTCGCAAGCTGTCTGAGGCAGAAGGCAATAATGACATAAGTGCCGAAAGCTTGGGATAAACGCAGCACTGGAGGTTCGGTGACTCTGACTGGAAGGGGGAACCTTTCCTTGTTCATGCTAGACACCAGAACCTCAAACGTACCCAGCAGGCAAAACTCTCATCAAGCATGGTCCGCATTATTTTTCATTATATTTTATTCCGTCTAATTTCTCGATCACGTGTCGCCTCAGTTGTCAGCACCGCACGGTTGAATGAATTCTAATCCGAAACCCATTCTGCCTCCTTCCATGTTGGTGACACCTAAGACAGAGAGCCTGCAGGAGAAAACCGCCCACAGCACACAGGACCACCCTGCGTCTCCACAGGACCACGGACCCCAGCTCATCTCACAGGTATGGAAAGCAATTTTTAATGTTTCACTGTCAGCTTGACCTCAGGCTACCACCCACAGTCCAGTGGTCAGGCTGAATGGACCACACAAGATCTGGGCAGATTCCCTGGGGTATATTGCTATGGTTGGCAGCACGACTGGGCTGAGATCTCGGTCTGGGCAGAATACATCCAGACAGGCCTGAGCCACTCTGTCAACAGGAAACTTTCACTGCAGAAAGCTTGACTAAACAAACAGGTTCCACCTAGTCTTGAATGTTACTAATATGCCAAAATGGGTGAAGTACCATATTTTTCGGCTTATAAGACGCACTTTTCCTTCCCCAAAACAGGGGGGGGGGTTGGTGCGTCTTACACGGCGAATATACATTTTTCCTGCATTAAAACTGCACCTAACTGTGTGTGGTGCTGCTCGCAGTCCTCTGTTTATGCTGTGTGTGCTGCAGGCTGGATTTGTGGTGTGTACTGTTGCTATGGAGACGTCTCTGACCCTCGTGACAAAAACGAGACGAGACGCGACGTTAATGCTGGTCATGTGACAATAACGAAACGAAATCTATAATGTATTTTTGTTGACGAATAAGAACGAGACTAAATCTGGTTTACAATATAAAAACTGTGCTAGAGTGTCTCTTCATTTTCATTGACTAAAATGAGACGCGACATTATGTATCTAGAGTGGACAAAGGTTTTGGGACAGACGTTTTCTAGATTTTCCTCCTTGAAAATTGGGTGTCTTATATTCCGGAGCTTCTTATAGGCTGAAAATTACGGTATACCGAAATGGAATATACTTTTTATGAAAAAATGTTTTCAATTGCTGTAGTTAAAAAAAATTATGTGAACTAAGTTCAATTTTTAAAATCTTTTTATCTCTCAAAGGTTTCTCCCAAAATAGTAATATCCAATTCATCCAATATTTGCATGTTTTCGAGCTGCCAAACGAGCACTTTTATTGGACAGCATGGAGGAAAAAGCTAACCTCCAATCCCATTCCATCTGTTCTCAAACACTGGCAAGCATGCTGAGGGATGTGGGAAGTGGGAGGGTCATCCTGCCCCTCCAGTGGACCCAATAGTTCTCTCCCTGCAGGTTAATTAGCTGTTTAAGATTTTTTAAGGACCCCACTCCCTCTGTGCATGAAGTTTCTGAAGATGTTAGACTCTAGTCTCTTTAGCTTCATTCCCACAATCCATTAAAATGACAAGCTTGATGTAAGCAGTTAAACACAGTCTGTAGAAAACAAAAATGCACATTCAGATATGTGCACCTCCTAAGCAGAAACACATTTAATTTCCAAAAACAGACTCAATGTGGCCACACTGAAAGTTCCCTTTGTTTAACTGTGATACGGCGTGCTGTGAACTAAACCTGACAGTCCCTTCACGAGGAACATCACAACAACAGAGTGCTGTGGTGCTGAAGTGCGAGTTCCTCACAAGGCAACATGTATAAAAATAAGTGCTATTTTGTAATCTCTGTGGGTTAATATATCTAGATGTATATGCGATCTGATATGAGGTTAAATGAGACTTGGCTGAAGGTCAGTTAACATTACCTCACACGTGCTCTCATGTGTCGTCTCCCACTCCTGCCGAATCTTGTCCAGCTGATCAATGTTTGAGACGTACTGTTTCTCTGAATAGGAGAGGAGGCAGATTAACTGATGCAGATCCACATTTCTCTTACAGAGTTCCCACTTCACTGTATCGTCTTTTGTAAACACATCGCAGACACAAATACAACAACAAAAGACATGAAAGTGCTTTCGGAATTTTTTTGTCAGCATGCTGAATCTCAACATTCCAGGAAAGCAGCAACTGGTACTGAACTGCAGACTTCTTTAAAATCAGCTGAACACTGAAGCTTTTATCCTTACCAGCCTCTACTGCAGCTTCTCTGCACTGTTTGGCCTTGTTTTGTACCTGAAAAGTCATGAAACAACGCAAATTACGATTCCAAAAGCAAAGGCTAAATATACACAATTATTGGCATGCTTTATGTTCCAACTAGCAAAAATATTATAACTATATGTAATACTATCAGCTGACTGCATTTCATGGGCATGTGCTGCTTATAATCACCTCTGAAATTATTATTCAGCAGACCTTACATAACAGCATACAATGTGATATCCAAATTTCAGGTGCAGCATATGTAAATAATTTCTACTTGGCTTTCATCTCGTTTTCTTTCAGTCAGCCTCCAGATGTTTGATGCTGTATGCAAAATGAATTGACCTCCACAACATGTAAATACTTTAAAGAGTTTTTACCTTCTCGGCCTGTTTGGGGGTGGTTGCACTGTTGATCTTTTCAGCAGCCTGTTCTGCCTCGTCTGCCTCCCTGCACCGTTGCTCATAGGATCTTTTAGACTATGAGAAATAATGAATAACCCATTTAAAAATAGACATGCCAGTCAGAGTGGCCTGCAGGCCTCTGATTTAAATAGACTACAGGAAATAAGAGCGAATCAGAGAGCAGCTGCTTTATTCAGTGTCAGATAGGGCAGAAAATAAAAGCTTCAAACGGAACCATAGGGTCACACTGAATCCCGCAACGTCTATTAACAATCATTTAGGTCGACGGTTTCATGATTGGTTGCGGAGCTTCTTAAAATAAATAGAGGAATCTTACATTCTCTTAACACAATAGAGAATATACTGCATGATACGAGGAAATTGCACAGATATCAGGAATAGGGAAACCTGGTATTGTGAAAGGTTGCGTGTGTGTGCGTGCGAGTGTGTGTGAGAGAGAGAGAGAGAGAGAGAGAGAGAGATTATTCAGGCAGAAGTGTGACTTCCTGAACTGAGAGTTTTGACAACATTAGCCCCCCCGACACACATCCTAACAAATGTGCGGAAACATACCCCAACTTAAATCGGTTTCGAATACTCCTTCCTCTTCCTGTTCTGTTACTCTCTTACTGCCACAGATACAGACTTTTTATTGAATCCTCCACAAGGCAATGGCTTGATATGCAAAAAAGGGAATAAACCTCATCTCAGCCCTTTGTGATCAATCAGAAGCTCACCTCCATGGTCTTCTTGTACAGAGAAATCTTGGTCTTCTGTACTTTCTCCATGATTCCCTCAAACTGCAACAATGTTGAAGCATTAGAAGCATAGTCACACGTTTAAATGCTTCATTTTATTAATGAGTCACATTAAGAGCAGCATTTTTAGAAAACAGAGAAAGAACACTGACATTTACAGATGATTGTATAGATAGCTTAGAGAGAACTTAGAAACAACGTTACTAAAAGAATATTCTAGTTTTTAGCAGCATACCAAGAATGGAATCGGTTTCTGAAACCCAAAAGCAGTAGACCGAGAGCTAGAAGGGGAAACAGGGTCCAAGTTTGTCACTGTGGGCTGGCAAGACTCACTTACAGGAAGCGACCCACCATGTCTGAACCTGGTGAAGGTAGGTGTGGTTTTGGCTAACGCTGGTGTGTTATTTGAGGATGCTGCGTACCTTTTTCCTCTGCTCTTTCTGACGCTCTCTGAACTGCTCCATGCGCTTCACCTCCTCCTTTAGCATTCCAGAGAGCTGAATATGCAGATTTCCAATGTTTTCGATTTCTGCCATTTAAAGGAGACAGTATCTTCAGCATCCGAGGTCCAGAACAAGCTAGACGCACCATAAAACTGAGATCCCTATTCAAACGGACAAATCTGCTCATCCTACTCACGTGCTTTGAGCTGGTCAAATGACGTCTTCAAAGTTCTTCAAAGGACAGTCGAGAAAGAGGTGTGACTCACAGAGAAAAAGCATAACTTCGATTAAAACATCGATTTGTTCGCTTTAATACAATGCAGAGTAAACAGCGGATATCCACTGGTGCAAAACGCTCAAAGATTTACCCAATTTCACTTTGGCCTCCAGTCTTTCGGGCGATAGTTACCAGCTCCTTGCCATACTTCTCCTCCGCCATTGCCCTACGAGGAATGAAGGCCACCTTTCACCATTTAACATCTAAACACGCTTAGTACTTCATTTGAGGCAAAAGAAATTATTCAGAATGATCACCTCATCTTCAAGAGCTCCTCCATGTCTTTGCAGGTCCGCCGGCCATCACAGAGTTTCTGTGTAAGGGTTTCATACCCAGCATTGCTGGTGAACTCTGTGCCCTAAGTGCCAGAACAATGCAGATGTTTTCTCAGTACCACCTAGCAATTGTTTCTGGATCCTATAACCCTTAGAGAACCCCTCAAAGCCACACAGTATCCCTAAATAATATCTAGATATTTCACTTATGCTGCCTGTTTCAAAGATTTTCCCGTATGGGCCATGCATCATGTGGTTATTCATTCTGAAATCTGAAATCAGGGAGACTGTCCTGGGTTCCGAGGCCATAAACAGAGCACTGTACCGTGTCTCATTCTAGGGCTAGATGTTCCAGTCATGCCTGCCAGGCCAGATCTACACTCAAATATTCCACTTTGGATTTGGCACAATGAACGTGCACAAGCCAAAACAACGCAATGCAAATCAACCCAGAAGCTTTCCATGTTGCTTTGAAGACTGCTGCTCTGACAGCGCAGTAAAAAGATCAAAGGCACGTTTGTAACGGCTGAGGCTTGGGAACACAGTTTTTCACAAGGAGCCCACAAAAGTGTGGAAGTGGTTCACCAAGACACTGATGCCCTGAACAGAACTGACACAGCAACCCCCCCACCCTGAACTGCACACTCAGGCGACGCATTGTTCTCAGAATAGAAATATTAGGAGATCCATTTGGAGTTTTAAAGTTTAATACTAAGAGGTTTTAAGTTTAATTGTAACAGGTGCAAAATTCTAAGAATGCCTTGAATTCAGTGACTTAATATGCAGCTGTGAACCACAGAGAATGTTTTCTTAAAACGAACAAAGAGCAGTTAAAGCCACAGCGAACACAGAAACATCCAAACCCGTTTAACTGAACTGCTGCTCCTTTAATAATCCACTGAAGGACCAGCCCTGAAACGCTGCATCTACAACGACTAACCTTTTAGCTTCGCTCATCAAAAGTACGCATGAGGAACGCATGAGTAAGGTTGTACCAGGTCCACTTACCCAAAACGAATCCTTAAACTGTAGCAGTGTCATCTTCACTAAATTACCCCGTTTTTCACCTCTACGGGCAGAGAAATACCTCCAGCAGTGCTAAACAGCCCAAACAGAATGAAGTAAAAGTTCAGTTAAGAAAGACAAGAGAAAAATACACACAGGAAACCAGAAACCTCACAGCAGTTCACTTGTGGTGCCTACGTTTGACTCAGATGAGGAAGAGCTTTTGTATTATGTCATTGACCACAGACTGCCTAAAAGATAACAGCTTGCTTTTGGTCTCAGTTTAAACGCTGGACAGGGCGAGCGAGAAGCAGCTCTCCGGCAGCAGGTTAACGACACACTATGTCCAATATTTGTAGAAACCTGCTCATCCAATTAAATCTTCTAAAATCAACAGTTTAAACAATGAGTTTATTTTGTTTGTTCCAGTAACAACATCTACTTTTCTGGGAAGGACTGCAGTGAGGATTTGATTTCATTCAGACAGAGCATTAGAGAAGTGAGCAGCCATGAGCAACTTGTGCAATGATCATTTTTGTTCAGTAGTGCAATAGATAAAGAATTAATGTATTATTTGTTTTTGAGCCCCCCTTGATCATTTTTAGTAGAAACATTTTAAGACCAATGATAGCACTGTTGTTTTTATGACCCGATGCAAAAACATCATCAACCAAAGTTTCGACATCTGCCAGATTCTTGACAAATGGGATGAAACAGGGTTTCAATTAAAAAGAAAAATACTGATTCCTATGATTTATATTTATTATATGTGTAATATCAAATTTATTATAAATGACATTTAGAAATGATCTTTCATATAAGTCCAGGATTTTGTGTTTTCAAATCAGACCTAGGTAAATGCATATTACTGTCAACACAGGAATGACGCCTTTACTTCTGGGTTATTTGTACATTTCGGTTAGGGTTGGAGCCTAACACAGCTGCTACGGGTGAGGGCCGGGTACACCCTCACACACTCACAGCCACACCTAGGGGCAACTTAGTGTGCTCAGTCAACCTATCCATGTTTTTGGTGGTGTGAGGAAACCGGAATTCCCGTAGGAAACCCACGCGGTCACGGGGAGAACATGCAAACTCCACACAGCAAGACCCTGCACCCGACCCGGGAGTCGAACCCAGGACCTTCTGATAGCATGATAGCATGTATGCAGATTCAAACCTGAACCAACATATTAGATTAAAAAGCAATATAGCAAAAATCACCAAAGGTCACTAGCCAGTGTCTTTTCTGTATTTACCTACTTTAAACCTTTCCAAACAAATTTCCATTTGAACGTTGCTGTTTTTTGTTTCTCAGATATTGAAATGATGATTTACAGTAACTCATGTGGATTATCAGTACTGAAGTGGTGCACTGGAAACATCACAAATGAGGTGTCATTTATAGAACTTCCTTTTGCAGACACTAAATGATTGTGATTGTTTTAAATAATGAAACAACTGTACAATCTAAACTTGTACTGTCATTGTTTTGACAAAACATGTCAACAACATTTGTTTCCAATAATGAATGCTTTGCTTGCATCAGGAAAAGTAAATAGACATTTTTGACCCAGTTTTTAAAAACACTGACCTTTCTGTTTAACCACTACTTTCTCAAAATAGTGGAAGTGGTGCTTCAATGATCTGGTGAGACCTTACGCAAGACCTTATGTTTACTGTGTATTCGCTGGTAGAGTCATCGACTGCAATAACTAATGTCTAACATCAACTAACCCGTGATTTGGGAAAGAGAATTCAAAGTGAATTGAAATAGAATTAAAAGGGAAAGGGTTTAGCAGTTACAATTTCAGGTCACAAATTCGTAGATTCATTATTTTCTTAAATGTTGTCACCATGAGCCTGGAAACTTTTTAGTTTATGATCCTAGTCATGTTATTAATAACAAAGCATCATTTTAAATTCAATTAAAGTGCCTCAAAATAAATGATTGTCATACACACACTAAGAAATACAAGTTATTTTATTAAACCTAAAAAAATAGGATAATTGCAAAATTATTTTTTATACATGAATTTGTTCCACACTTAACATGTAAAAAAATTGAGAAAATGAATACTGGGGCAAATAATACAGACAATCTACGATGCTCTTCAGACTTTGACCTTCAAAAATATATGATGCTACAGTACTCCTACACAATGCAGCTTTCAAAAATAGTGTTTTCTATACTCTACATGGAGCCCTTCTTAGTAGCAAACAGGAAATAAATATTATAACTCATCATGTGGCACATGGATCTGTCTGCCATAATCGGTCACTTCACTATTCATGAAAATGTCTTGGTTCTTCAAAATCTCTTCTTCTGAAAGCCTCTCATCTCCATCCTGATCCATTTCCTTTATTAGATGGAAAGCCTGTTCAACACAGCAGGAAATAATTTTATGGCCAGCTTGTCTATTAAATAAGGACTTCACAAAACAATGACAGCAAACATAAAAATAACACTTTAAAATGTAAAAATATAAAGGTTATTAAAGACCTGATTTAACTCATACTAAAATTATCTTAGACTTAGAGGTCGACCGCTATTGAATTTTACCGATACCGATTAACCAGGTTTGTCAGTACTTGCCGATAACTGTTTTTTAAAATGAATACTGGATTTAAAAAAAAAAAAAAAAAACTAAATAAAACATGTAAAATAGTACTGAACTTTATTACAAAAAAAACAAACAAAAACACTGTACTTAATCATGAAAATGTGCTGTAGGAAATAAAAATGAATATATTAATAGATATTGAGGTAAATTAAAGATCTGATTTCAAACTGAAACAAAAAGTAACCCCGGAAAAACTATCGGCACGGTTTTTTGCCGATAACCGACAGTTTCGGGAATCAAATATCGGTGCCGGTTAATCAACAAAACCGATATATCGGTCGACCTCTAGTTACAAGTGTACCTGTAGATGTGAGACAAATTATAGTTTTTTTTGAAAGATGTTGATAAAGACAAGGGCAAAATTCACCTTTAACTCTTCTTTAAAATGACAGCTTAAACCAGAGAAAATGCAGAGGTTTATCTATATTTTCTTTCAGGGTAATTTATTTTACCGAGTTTTAAATGAATGGGAGCATATTTGTGTTTTTTCACGATAGGCGGGTGCTTTTGGAACAGTTTACCCCTACCAACCTTTAAGAATTGTGGCTCCCACAGAGTGCTTAGACACTCCTACTCAATTAGTCCCCCTCATTAAAGACACCTGTATTAACTAGTCACCTGTATAAAAGTCACCCATCCACAGAATCTATCAATCAAGCAGACTCCAAACTTTCCAACATGGGAAAGACCAAAGAGCTGTCCAAGGATATCAGAGACAAAACTGTAGACCTACACAAGGCTGGAATTGGCTATGAAACCATTAGCAGGAAGCTGAGAGAGGTGATAACTAGCGACGGCGAGAAGAAGCTTCATAACACATTGAACCCTTCCAGTGAAATGTGTTAAAACGTGATTCATCTCTCGAGGCTTCAAATGCACAGGGGGCCCACCTACTGGTCAAACAAGACAAATAAAAATGTGAACGCAGACACGGTGTGCTGTGTGGTTTGAGTATGGGTGAAATTTTATGCACTAGCTTCATTTTTAAGCCTAATACCAGGCTACATATACATTGTGATGTTTTTTATCTAGATTTATGAACACAACTTTTTAAAGTTCATAATAACTAAAGTCCGATTGAGAGCGTCTTGATGTACATGTCACAACACAAGCGTTCTTTATTTGTCACATGCACAAGAGTACATTCCAAAGTGAAATGAATACTCTGCATTTAATCCATCCACCAAGTGTAGCTGAGGGATGGTGACCGTAGCAGTTGGGATTTGAACCCCAGTCTGCAGGGCCACTACACCACCATATTACTGTTTACATGTTATGACATTTAACATTAAATGAACATTACTTAATATAGTGCTGTTGAAGTGTTTTAATGTAATTTTAATGAATATTTAAAGCCTGTGTACTACATGGAGGTTGAATGCTTGGTGTAACGTATTTAAATTTAAAAACACTTTCTGTTCCACTGCCTTTGGAGTCGGTTTCTTTTCTTTGAAACAATTTCTCCTGCCTTTGAAAATACATGCTCACAGCGAACTGAAGTAGCCGGTGTAC
>JBBKCR010060482.1:0-10467 GCA_037577295.1 Ladigesia roloffi | reverse complement strand
TGTCACCTTCGACTTGGATGCCCTGGGGGTAAGCAAATAAACATCAAATTTTCATTTTAGGGTGAACTATCCTTTTAGTTTGGTTTTCTAATGAACCCCGAGATAATGGACTACATTTTGATGTCTAAAGGTAAAACCCGTGGGCCTCCCCTTATTCCTCTGTGGGCAGGAGTCCATTTGTAAATGAACAAATTAAATGCAAAAGAGGTTCCATATGCCCACCTGGCTCGGCAGAGAGTGCTCTTGATGGTGAACAGTGATCATTGCTAGCACCGGCTTTCTCCTTCCCCATTACTGTCTGTCCTGTGCTCCAATAACATTACTTCATCCTGGCCCAAAGGAGTTACTCTAAATGGTTTATGGTAATGACACACTATTCAAAGCAGGTACTCTAGCACTGCAAACATTTCACAAAAAGCAAAAATTCAGTATTTCGTGTCAAAAGGTGATTCTGTGAATAAACTAAATACAGTTCTGGTGGTTAGGGTGTTGCCGATGTGATCTGAAGGTCATGATTTGAATTCTCAGGACTCCCTGTGGCACCACTTGTGTTCCCTTGAGCAATTTACCGTCCTGCCGGCTGACCACTGCTTCACTTGGTGAATGGGTTAAATGCAAAAGAAAGAATAAAAGAAAGAATTTCACACTGTTCATGCTGCATGCTGTGCTGGATTCATGCGTGACTGTAAGGATTGCTTTACTTCGCTTCATGCCAGGGGCTGGTCTTGTCCGCCACGGTCCCAGCCATCCTGGTCTCCAGTCCCTTCACCCTCCCTCGCTGTTACGTGTGTTTTGGCCACTTCGATTATCAGTCACAACTGACCCTCACTGACGTTTCCTACTAAAGCCCAGCGGGACCCAGAGGCTCTTTTCTGCACACTGTTTGGTTGCTCTTCTGCTGCCCTTGCATGTGTATCTCTACAAAAGCCATGAAATGGCAGTCAGTCATGCCTGGCTCACCTGCTCCTCCCTTGGACTCACAGGACCTGGCCAGTGCGACTCTATTGTATCCAGGGATTATCCTTCCTGCAATGTGATAGGATTTATCTTGGGGTCACTGGAAAGCTCACAGTGACTGTAAACTGCTTGTGTTTGTGCTTTGATGCAATTTCTGTATGAAAAGATAATAATAATAATAATAATAATAATAGTAACAACAACAACAACAACAACAACAATAATAATAATAATAATAATAATAATAATAATAATAACAATAATAATAATAATAATAATAGTAACAACAACAACAATAATAATAATAATAATAATAATAATAATAATATTAGTAATAATAATAATAATAATAATAATAATAATAATAATAATAATAATAATAATAATAATAATAATAATAATAATAACAGGGATGCACTGAAAGGATTTTTTGGGACTGAAACCGAAAACCAAATATGGAGAATCCGCCTGGCCGAAAACTGAACACCAAATGAAATTATTATTAGTATTAAATAATAATCTTCTTCTTCTTTTTCTTCTTCTTCTTCTTCTTCTTCCTCTTTCGGCTTTTCCCTTCAGGGGTCACCACAGCCAATCATCTGTCTCCACCTAGTCCTAATAACATATTTATTTAGCATTCAGACAATGTACAATATCAAATAACATTTGAAATAAAATATTTTCCTTGGCCCCACTCATGAATAGCCTAAAATCAAGAAAGCTGAAATATTATACAGTTTAATATCGTCTCTCATAGAACTAGTGAATGCAGTTTTAATATTCTAAGTGCTTGACCAAATTGCATTCAGAGCAAATGCTGGTGAAAGAAAAAGTTTTCTGTAGGCTTCTAACAAAATAGTGTATCAAAACAAAGACTGAAATATATTAACTGTACTCACTGAAAAACACAGACAAAACATGATCAGAGCACATCTGTGCCTTTTTTGCCATTTTCGGCCCGAAAATTTAGGTGGGTGAATTTTTGGTGCACCCCTTATATTAAGCATAATCAAAATCACAATCATTTTTTATTTATATAGCACATTTCTCAAAAAGGTCACTTTACAAATACACACAGAACAAGAAACAGTGTTTAACAAACAGTATTAACAGACATTAAACAGGGCAAATTACACAACACAGATTACAGATGCAGGAAAGATAGAGCAGTAGCTAAAGTTCCCTGAGCATTTCCGTGAATTTCGTTTTATCTAGTATACTGGAGTATAAGTATAAGTAGAGCAAATATACTGACCATGTACTTGTGGTTTACAAGAAAGTATATTAATTTAATACATCTTCAGACTAAATTGGACCATTTAAAGTTTATACAAATATACTTTAGGTACACTTCGTAAGGTTGTTTTAAGTTTGCAAAAGTATAATTTACATACAATCTTTATACGTATCCATATAAGTTAATCATACTTCACTATACTGTTCTTAAGTATATAAAATTAATACATAAAAAGTAAACTTCAAGCATACTGCCACAGTTTTGAAATAAAATATGTATACTCATAATACACTTGAAGAGTACATTTTTTGATAAGGGTTCGGAGAAGAGACTAAGAGAAAAATGCGTTTTTTACTGGGTTTTAAAGGAAACAAGAGATCATATTCCTTTATAAAACCTTTTCTCTATACATTTTCTCAAGACAGAAAAACATTAAATATTTCACCACTGGTTTGTTTGATATATGAAAACGCTAATCACCTCTAGATATAGGATTTCTAACAGTGTACACACATACCATCAGTGATCACAAACGAGACCGATAGCTTCTTACCACACAGAACATGTTAGCTGTAGAAAACAAGAAAAAAGTAGGGTTTCTTTTATATTTTTGTTTAGTACTTTCTTGTTCTTTTAAAAATGAAAGGACTAGAACAATGTTTCACTGATATTTTAAAGTATTTATTAGCCTCTGACCAGAGCACAATTTTCTGCGTTAAACATAAAATATTAAGGCTGGCCAATCCTTTATCTTTTGTCATGGTTGAACTTCAAAAAAGAGGGAAGAATAGCTCATCTTGCTCAAAACATACAACACACTACACCAAGATATAGACAAAGATGGCAGCCTCCCTGGGATCCAGAATTTGGTGCAAAGGTTGTAATCACACAAAATTTCTGCACACATGTTTATCTGAAGTGATGCAAATGGCCATCACCATTATACTTTTCAACAAATAAGATATGAACAAGAAATCTACCTTGAGGATGGACTGCTCAGCAAATGCATGGTTGCCCATGCTAAGCTGGAATCTAATGTTAGCTTGCCAGCTAGCCCATCCATCCATCTCACCAATGTTTGCTCCCTGGACAATAAAATGCACAACATCCAACTCCAGAGAACTACCCAACATGACAGCATGACACTGCTGTGTTTTTTGTATTTAAGGAGACACAGCTCAGCATTCCAAACATGGACACCCAGATTAGCAACATGCTAATGTTCAATTTAGAGAGTCTGGAAAAAGTTGAGGTGGGGGCTTGTGAACTAACTACCTGGTCTCATGACCTTTCATGAAGCCATCACGACATAAAAAATTATTCGAAAACATGCTCCAATTATGCCTTTTTTTAGGCCTTTTTGTCCATGCTAGGACAACGCTTCACTGCCCTATGTATTTTAGGGTTAGGATTATGGACTTTCCACCTCTAACAGCCTTTCAACCTGTCCCAACAGCTTTGCAAAAAAAATGATAAGGAATCAACTCATTATTACACTTTTAGTGGGAAGTGTATAATTTATTTTCACAATATTGCAGAAAAGCAATTATTCATAGGCTACAACAGAAGACAACTTTGCATGAACTTTGCGCAACACGGTTTTGAATAGATTGTATAGCATGACGGCTTCACAAAAACTCGTTAGACTGGGTTGTTATTAACATCAACACTGTGTGAATGTTGTGCCTACTGTTGTCTCTACTTATGCTTACCACTGTTAGATGAAGATTTAGACCATTTTATAGCTGCCTGCGCTTTTTTGCATAATTATTTATTGCTGTTTACTGCGCTTTACCTCAGGCTCCACATTCCTACTCTTGTGTTTATTGTGCACACTTTTTTGTCTTGTCCTGCACTTATGTAGTCTTGAGGTGTTATGTTTTTATCTTCCTTGTGTTGCACCATGGACCTGTGTATTGTGTATATGGTTGAAATGTCAGTTAACACCTACTTGACGAAGAGAAATGTGAAGGATAATGAAAGTTCCATGGCTGAAAGGCTGGGAATGACAGAGAGTACTCAAATACAGCACATCAACTGTTTACAGCCATATACAGTTTTCATCTGGCATCTATTGTACGCAGCTTGTGTGATTTTTTTCGTTACTATTATTTTTACTAAAATAATGTTTTGCTGTCTATTGGAGACACACTCGTTTTTAATTACGTGTTCATATGTGAATGAAAACTGCCTGGCACATCCTGCATCTATTTGGTGTGTCAATTGTACTAGTTCTCAGAAGTGAGTGTGATGTACATGAAATTCGAAACAGGCATGCATGACAGGGTCTGTTTAGTGGCTTGGTTGGGTTAAATGCAGAGAAAGTTCATGTGTGGCACAAATTGCCACTTTGGTTGGTTTTACTTTTTTGTAACCAGTTCTGACCTCTTTCTTACCACAGGGCTGACATTGATGAGAGTTTTGAATTATTGCTAAGAAGTAGCAAACTTTTTAGCCTACCCAGTTTTAGACACAAACTTAATATATGCTACCTTCAAAATCTAGTAAAAATTGGTTTTCAGACATTTAACAACCATACATTTTAAACACCTATTTTGAGATTTAAAATGTTACAATGATCCACAGTCTCCCTGTAGTTCTGGATCTTACTTTGCTCAGTTTAAGATTATATACATATTACAGACCAGTCACCAAATTAAAACACTGACAGGTGAAATTAATAATATTGAATATCTTATTGCACCATCACTTTTCAAAACATGACTTATATTAGACATGTATAATAGGGTAAAGGTCTGAGTGACTTTGGCAAATCTAAACTCTGATGTCTAGATGACTGGAGCAGAGCATCATCAGATAGGCAGACCCAGTGTTGTGCTCCTTTAATGCGGTGCCTGGTATAGGGGTGTAAAACTCCGGTCATGGAGGGCCAGCACCAGGGGCGTAGCTAGCAATTTTGGGTCCCATGAAAGAAAAAAATTTTGGGCCCCATGCTTACCCCAAACCGTACCAACACACGCGCACTACTAATGGAGTTTCCTATTAATGGATGGTTAAATATTAGAGGGTTTCCATGGGCCCCCCGGAATGCTGGGCCCCGTGAATCGTCCATGTTTACCCCCCCTTAGCTACGCCCCTGGCCAGCACATTTGGATGGTTCTCCTCCTCAAACACATTCACTAAACCCAACAATTTTCTGGGGAGGGGTGAACCAGGTATTTCTGAGCAGGGAAATCACTAAAACGTGCTGGACCTTGACCCCCTTTGCCTAGGAGGGGTGGAGGTAGCTCAGTGGTTAGGATACTTGCCTCTGGACCATGAGCTCCTGGGTTCAAATCCTACCCCCAGCACCACCAATGGGTCCTTGAGCAAGACCCTTAACCCCAAGTTGCTCCAGAGAGACTGTCCCCTGTAGTTAGGAATGGAAGTCGCTTTGGATAAAAAGCGTCTGCTCAATGCCGTAAATGTAGAACCTTCCAAAACACCTTTTACTGTTACCACCTTAGCATTATTCTTTCATTTTCACTTCCTATCTGACGGATATTTCACTTTTCAATTATATAAAGCCTTCTCGGGTCATGGGAGAACTCTTAAATTGGTAAAGAATAACTACATTATGTAAACATTCTTGGTCTTTTTAAGATTTTTAAACCAACATTACTTAAGTGATTCTTCTACGATATTGCTTCGTTTACCTGTGTTTTTCAAGTTTTTCTTAACTTCCTTAGTAATTTCAGGTTCCACACCTTTGTTAGGACTCTTTTAAAAAATATGTCCAAATCGACCGTACTTACCTAAAGTAAAAAAAATCTCTGTGTGATCACACACTGTGATATTTTGCATTGACAATTTCTAAGATCTAAACCAAAGCATTTTAGCAGTTAAAGCTGATTCTAACTGCCCTGTGTACGGATGGGTACGTTTGAAATCTACCCCAGTAGTTAACAGAACATCCATAATGCATCATTCATTTCCAAAGTAGGCAACTGGTGCGTGGTTCAGCCGAGGACATAAAGCTCCTGCAAATAGCTCAGATTTAATTCATGTTAAAAGGGGTCAGATTTAACAAGGTCAACATTTTACTCTGTCTTGCAACAATTGTGTCCCACCTACTTTGTTGCTTATGGCCCACTGGTTTCACCATAACAATGAAAGCCATTGTGTGTAAAAATCCATGTCTGTGCAGAAGAACAAAACAATATAAAAAGTACAGAAAACATGTAAAACCAATAAAAAACTTGTTTTAATGCTCCCAGTGCCCACACAACTGGTGTTAATATTGGTTTTCTGGCCCTTGTCCATCACTGAATGGAAGCAGGCTAGATTATAATGGGCCTTGTAACTGTTGAGCTGCATGCAAATGTTAGAGAAGAGAACCAAGCTGGCATGAGTTCAGTCACCTCAATCACGTCTCCACTCAAGTGCACAGGGTGCCAGGATATATATTATAAATATCAATTCATATCAGTCTTTGAATTATTTATTTTTTAGCTAAATATACAGGTTTTATACTGAAAAAACACAAAAAAATATTTCAGCCTGGGTGCTTTAAATGGAGTATTATATAGGAAGCCAGTCAGAACAGATCACCATATTTAGAAATAAAGAAAAGCTAGAAAATGGTCATGTAAAATATAAGTATGTAGATTTTAGGATACACAACCACACACGTCATAAGTAGACCTCAGTTTTAAAAAAGAAAAACAGGTTATGGACTCTACAATTCTGTGTTATGGTTGGAATCAGAAGTCTAAATACAAAACAATTTAAATACAAATAAAAGCAATATTAATACAAAACATAAAGTCTGAATAACTTCCATTAGAACACTTTAGGAAACACACTATACTGCAGGTGTAATTTTATCCTGTTGCTTTACTTTTTAAATCACATTTGCATTTATATCTATTTGAAAATGACAATATCTAAAAAATAACATTAAAAACATGTTTATTTTACATCACGTTTAGCTAAACTGTGTGTATGAAACTGGTAGCCCGTCATATGGCTCAGTACCCATGATGTAGCTCTTCATAAAAGTTGGTGACCCCTGCTATACTGTATACAGTAATGTGTATTAATACTATGCTTACAATTTCATATCTATAGTGAGTAACATATACACAGCCTATATATAAACCATATTTTTAAATATATATTTAAATTAAGATTATATTTAGGATTACATGACTATAGTTAGACATTTATTTATTTTTATTTAAAGTATCATGTAATTATCATGTAAACTTAAATATCTTGACTTGCACATCCAAGGCAACAGTTACTACTGCCTTCCAAAAGTGTCAATGAACAGCTCTTGTGAATTCCCCGTCCACCCTCTCACCTCTGACTCCATTGCCTGACAGCGCTGTTCCACCATTCTCCGAGCGCCTGCTCTCTGCGCTGACTTCCACTGGCTGCTTAATGTGACTGATGCACATCGACAGGCCCAGGATGTGTTATTTTTGGTCTGAGCTCTAGACTCCATGGTGAGTGAGTGATGAGATAATGTGTGAGTGAAAATAAAAGCATGTGTCTGTCTACGCATGCATGTACACACATTCTTAGCTTAGGAAGGATTCATGCATTTAGCATCATAATATAACAAAAAATATTAATTTTTATTACAGTTGTTTTAGACAATATGGTTTATGTAGAATTAAGCAATGCATCACTAAACAGAATAGAGAGTGAGGTAAATGCATTTATAATTTATGTAATATAAATCTTAAAGTGAATGAATTCGTTTTGTGTCTATTAAACAATCAATTACAAGCCACCTCTTATTAATAACTGTATTATAAACTGTATATAAAACTGTATATAAATTCTTTTTTTAGCATTATCTCTTAGAAACAAGTTGTTTTTGTTACTGTGACTTTTAGACTGTGAGGACTAGTCCTGGAATGGACTCAATTAAGGGTACCACCAGACAAGCCTCTCCAGATACCCACTCCAGATTTTCAATTCAACCCTAATCAAGGAGATCAGGACCACCTAAATACTAGGTGGCGCAGGCATGCCTAGTTACTGAGAGGTTTCCTGCCGTTTCTTTTTGTGTGTTTCTTGATTTGTTTTGATTCTATTCTGGATTTTTGACTTCTCGTTTTGTCTTGTGGACCTGTTTTGATTTCTTGTGTTGGATATCCTTGTTTTTGGACTTAACTGCAACAAATGTAATTACACTGCTTTTGATACATAGACTTTAATATGGAGTCGGTCCACCTTTTCAGGTATAAGAGCTTCCACTCTTCTTGGAAGGCTTTCCACAAGATTTTGGAGTTTCTGTGGGAGTTTCTGTAGGAATCTCCGTTCCAGGTGATCCCAAATTTACTTAATGGGGTTGAGGTCAGGACTCTGTGTGGGACAGTCAAGTTCTTCTACACCAAACTCATCCAGCCATCTTTGTGGAGCTCGCTTTGTGCACTGGGACACGGCTGGAATAGAACAGGAACTTCCCCGAACTGTCTGCAAAGTTGGAAACAAGATGTCCAAAATATGCTGAAGCATCAAGATCGTCCTTCACTGGAAGGTAAGCGGCCTAGTCCAAACCCTGAGAAACAGGTGTATCCCAATACTTTTGTCCATATAGCGTATATGTAAATAAATCATTTTTTGTGACCTCACAAAAGCAACGAATACAACATGGGCTATTTAAATCAGAGTTTCCATAAAGGACATTATAGACAGGTGAGGTGAAAGCTACGCTGTACATTAAACTTCTATCGTTTAAAAAAAGCAGAACATTTGGGTTTGTATGATAGAGGTCCTTTAATATCACAAAAATCCCAAGTGCCTTTTTAATAGACATTTTTTCTTTAATAGTCTCAAGATCACTCCATAACATCAGAGATTCCAACCAGGCTCAGTGTAGTTTTAATGCATATTAATGCATGTCAGTCAGAGAATGGCACTCTGTGCCCCATTTCCATACGGCCTGTCTTGGCCACAGTTTGGTATTAAAATCCCTTTTAACTCGCCGTCTCTCTCTCTCTCTCTCTGTCCCATCTGTCGTCACAGTGGCATGATCAAGACCAATCATCTCTGGCAGTAATATTAAATTCAGTCCCTACGAGTCATGAAATGATCTGCCGTGGGTCATTTAGGTCCTGCCTGGTGAGATGAGGATGTGTGAGTCTTTTAGGATTTTTCTTTTTTCAGGATGTTACAGCGCTAGGATTTAATGTTATTTGTCATGTTATGCAGTGTGGGATGATCTCTCAGCCCCATCAGAAATCGTCATGTTTCTGCCATCCATGTTTTTTGCACTACAATACCCAGCATGCCCCACAAAACTACTCGGAATCCCTCCCACGCCAACTCTTGACCGCTAACTTCGGCACTATGAATGGGGTAGTGTGTGTATGTTGCCTGAACTGGACTTCATTCATTTTAATTTGGAATTTAAGCTTTGTTTCATTTTTTACTAACTACATGAAGAGTCTTTGGTGTTACAGCTGTAGACACTAAAGCGACTTTTCCACTAAAGCGACTTTTCCAAGTGTACCATGCTGTACACTCTTTCATTTTCTAGTTTATCCTATTATCTGGTAACAATATTTCTGACACAGATCTTTCACACAGTTTATGGCAGGTCGGCATCCCAAAACTGTGTTATGTCAGAGCTGTTTTTGAAATTGTGGACTTTTATCATTTAATTCGTAAATCTCTATACAAGCTTACGATTTCTAATCACACAGAGCATTTCGATAAGGTACTAGAGAACTTGGATTAGATTATTTTCTCGGAGGCCAAGTTGGGGTGGTCCTAGTCTCGCGTAGTTTCTTTGGCCATAAGCAGAGCGGTAGAGAAAACAGAGTGGCGACACTTCCATAGGGTCCCATTGTAAGCAATGTGGGCGGTACTTCCGGCCTGCTTCCGCGTTATAGGGAGCCTCTAAAGTTCCAAACAACAGAATCGCGCCACATACTCACATTGATTTTGGTCCTGTTTGTGATGTTATTTCAGTGGTAAGTTGATACAATAACAGCGTTTTTTTAAGTTAAATAACATATGCCCCATTTCAGCTGTGCCAGCTGTGGGGTCTAAAAATGACAGTGTTGTCACTTCAGTAATGAATTTTACAGAAAAAGGTTTATTTAAGCAGTACAGGAATACATATTTGGTCAGGTTTCTATTTTTGTATTTTCAGTAATGTTTTTCACATTTTTTCCACTGACAATTGCCACCATTTATTTTCTTTGGCCTGTGTCCTTGGGGAAACCAGACATGTGAAATCCTTTAATGCTGCACAGCCAACCATGGTGTCACTTCTCTGTAAAAAGTTTGCAATTGCTATTAGATCCCAGACT
>JBBKCR010060423.1:0-10468 GCA_037577295.1 Ladigesia roloffi | reverse complement strand
ATTGCAGAAAAATAGCTTTAATACTTGCTTTAAAAAGTTTGTTTGAAGAAAGAAAACTAGGCTATCCATTTTTTAAGCCTACTACTGTAAATTCCGGACTATAAGTCGCTACTTTTTTCTTAAAGTTTGAAGAGTTCAGCTTAAAATATGGTGCAGCTATGGTGCAGTTTTTTATTTTCCATTCCGCACAAAACATTTTCCCTCGTAACCAGATCTTCGATCAGGACGAAAAAATGAAACCTGACCTGACCCGACTCGAGCACCTCGTGTCCCAGCCCAGCCTGACACATTTTTCTGCCAAGCCCGATTTAAACCATTTTTTAATACATAGGCCATTTTAAAGCTTGATCACGACTTGGGGCCGAGTTCAGGTACGGAGAGCGAATTTAAAATCTACTCAAAACCAGATCCTGCGCCAGATCTCACATTACAATGTGAGACAAATGTGGCTTAAAATCCAGAGCGGCTTGTTCAAGAACAAAATATATTTTCTTTCTAAAATTAGAGAATGTGTCTTTTTATCAGGTGTGCTCTGTTGTCCGGAATTTATGGTACATTACATTAACGCAATCATGACCTGAACATGTCATTACAAATGTCATATGCTGCCATAAATGTTCAGAACACATTATGGTATATGTGTTTCATACTGCCATAAATGTCAATATTGGAGCTTCCGCTATGACATTTATGGACAGTAATTGTGACAGTTATATAAATGGACATAATATGGCAGAGCTATCTATGACAGCACAAGGTAGCCAGATAAAGCTTTTCTGTCAGTGTTATGCAGCAGGATTCAGGTAGAGTGGTATTTTGGCTTTTTGCATGGAGGAAGGTCTTTGATAAACAGAAAGCTGCACAATATGAGCTGTTTAATGTTAATTAGCATTTTAAGCCTTCTTATTTGACCAAACCATACTTTGCAGAGGAATCCATTTTTAAAATAAATAAATTATTTACAGCAAATGTGTTTAGAGCCGTTCTGTTTTGTGCTTCAATTATGACATACAACAAATTTGATATAATGCATTTGTATATGCTAATTTCACACACATGCAAATATATCATCGTAACATTTTGAAATGAATAGGAACCTACATGTAGGTAAGCTATATGGACAAAAGTATTGGGACACCCCTGTTTTTCAGGGTTTGTGCTGAGCCTTTTACTTCCAGTGAAGGATAATCGTAATGCCTCAGCAAACCAAGACATTTTAGACAACACCATGCTTCCAACTTTGTGGACAAAGTTTGGGGAAGAACCTTTTCTATTCCAGCGTGAGTGTGTCCCAGTGTACGAAGCAAGCTCCATAAAGACATGGTTGGGTGGGTTCTGTGTAGAGGAGCTTCACTGGCCCGTTCAGAGTCCTTTGCGGAGTGCAGGCTGTTATAGCTGCAAAGGAAGACCAACTCCATCTTATGTGTGTATTTGAATGAAATGTCATTAGAGTCCCTGTTGATGTAATGGTCTTGTGTCCCAATACTTTTGTCCAGGTAGTATATCTTGACAAGTATTTTAAATGGTATTTCAATCCTGTTTACCCAGCTTAGCAGGAGTTGTAATGATAGCGTGGATTTAGTGGAATACTTCAAATGCAAAGTGAGGTGTCCACCACATTTTGATGGGCAACACAGGCCCGCAGATGAGCCTGTAGCTCCAGGACCATGTTGAGTCTTGTGCTGAGTGCTGCTGTGTGTTTGCAAAGCATGGCTACTTTCCTGGGGACGATAATGAGAAAGCGTGCTCCTAAATTAGGCCAGTGCTTTAGTCATTAGCATGTGTTTGTTATTTGTTAGGGCAGGGGGACTGAGGATGTGTCACCGTGTCACCTCTGTGCACGGAGACAGGTGGCAGCAGCTGGTCTGCGCACACACACACACACACACGTACACACACAAACACACACCCCTCGACCCTACCTGTCAGGCCCAGCTGTCCTCTGGCCACTCAAGAGCTCTGCAGCCCTACGGTGGGCTCCCTGAATTCTCCTGATGGTGGAGTTAAAATCGATCTCTAATTGATTGCATGTCAGCCATGGTTTGTTTTTGACCGCTCGTATTATTAGTGTTAAATCGTGCGTGGATGCATGCATATAAATGAGCTGAAAGTATTTGTGCACAGAGTTTGCTGTGAACGGGTGAGTGGAGGTTAGTTGTCGCCTTTAACTCTTTTCTCAAGGTAAGGCAGCTCTGGCAGTTTCAAGGTCAATTAGATTTTGGCATCTGCTCTCTCTTCTCTTTCTCTCTCAGACACACACAATCACACGCGCCTATCTCTGTCTCTCTCTGTCACATACACACACACAAGTGTTCCTTAAAACAAGGGTGCTTTCTGCAGTTTGGACTACCCACATTTTCTCATATAAGAGCATCCTACTATACAAATGTACCTCTCTAGACCCCCTCCCTCTGCTCTCTTACCCACGTTTGGGCAGAAACTTGAAAGATCTTTTGGCCTTTTTCAGAGACCTAAAATTAAGAAAATGAGTACGATTTTGTTCATAATGGGCATTTGCATGTGGCACTATTCTAAAACTCTAGCATCAGTTATTATCACATTTTTAAAATAACTTCTCCATGACACAGGAACACCAAACAAACTCAGAATGACGTCCGACACCTCGAACGCAAACCAAGGGAACTTCCATATAAGGAGTTTGAGGACCTTGGCTGTATAATGACAGTATACTATTTGTTGCGTTTCCAATATGGATCCTTGTTGCTCGGGTTCTAAAGGAACGACTTTCTTAATTAAAGGCTGAATGACGAAAGCTACTGTAATCTGTTATGAAACTTGAAATGTGGGAGAGACTCCATGTTCAGTCCACAGAAGATTATAAAACTCCAGTAGCCTGTCTTCATCAGCCGGCAAGCCATGCACTCTTCTCTAAAAATAATCATCATTCTGTGTTCAGCTGCAGCTCTGGTATTCTGTTATCACCTAAACTAGAAAGCAGACTTGAAACTTTGATAACTTCGACAACAGCTATGACAACTGAAAGTAAACCTCATTAACACCACAGCACTGGAAACCAGTCACCAAGCAACAGGCCCAGCATTTGGAAGGATACTCAGTAAGAATCACAATGTACTTAAAATGTGCATAATTCTACAATAATTTACCTCTGAATATATGCCAGACCACTTCCTTTGAATTAAATGGCAATTCATTTGTAAACTGATCCCTTAATTTTACATTAAAAGTAGATTTATGGTATGAGTGTGAACCCTCTTAATCCTAATCATAACCCATTGATTCAGGAGGTTTGGTTATTTATGGAACACATTTTAAAAAGAAAGGGAATAATTCAGTAGTTTTACCCCTTATTCAACTTAATATGTGCACATTTACCGCACTTTCCTAAATTACCTGGAAATTAAATGTAAAACTTAATAGGTAAAAGGTATTTAGTTTCATAGTGACACTTCATTATTTAAGAAAGTTTTCTCTGAACGATAGTCAATGCAATGTTGTCACTTAGCCCTACTGCCTGGTGAGATATGAGCAGATGGTTATCACTCTTTGACGATCTGCTTTAAACGACTATCAAAATGATCTAATTTGCTTTTGACTTATCCCAGATGTAATTAACCTGCAAAAAAGGAGTTGGAGTTGGAGTTGCCAGTCTGATGCTAGAAGTTTCTCAAAAATAACCCAGTTATTTTCTGTAAATATACCTGAAAATGTCAAATCTGCTCAAACACCTTCCAGTGCTGTGTTAAGATAGGACAGACATCTTGAGATGGTTTAGGACCAATTAAATGCTTCTGGCTCCCTTGCATTGGCATTTCTGATGGATTGGACTATTCACACATCCAGTACATGGTACCATTTTGTTGCAGTTTTCATAGCTGTCTATACATAAAATATTTATTGATGAACTTCTCTGTGTGGCTGTTTTTAGAGGAGTCTTGGAATGATAATAGGCACTCCTTCTACGTTTAGTTTGGGTAATGACTTTATAATGGTTGCCCTCTATTAACCCTGCGAACGCAGAGCAGGTTAGTAATATCTGCTTTTGACAAATAAAAATGTTGTAAACCAGTGTTTGCTTTCCTACTCATTTGCTGCTTGCTGCTCTTTCAATTGTTTCTAAGACATAAAATAAATGGGTTACATTTATTACATCTTTTTAAATGACACAAACATGACACAGGAACACCGAACAAAACTCAACATGACCTCTTAAACCTTGACCAAACAGGCTGCATAGCACCAATTTTCATGGTTGCACTTCCCCATTCTAATGTTTAAAGGAGAGAGAGCACCATTACATCAGCAAAAAAAGAATGGTGGACAAACTATGCAAAGCAACGAATGGGCTTGGCGCTGGTTTGCCGGGTATATACCTCCAGATTTAACCTGGTAAAATGAGCAGTGTTAGCCTGATGTGGGAGCACTTAAAATGGGCATGTCAGTGAACAACAGACAAAAGGCAAGAAATGTGTTTTGAACTGCGAGTCGTGGGAAACTGGCATTTGCTTTCTGGAATTGCTGTCATTTGTAGCAACCAGCTTATCTGCATTGATCTCCCATTGAATTGCAAGAGATTTTATCTCAAGCACGGGAAGGTCAGCATGTCATTCATGTGTCATCCTCTGCTTTCCGCTCTCTTTCTGCCTGCCATTCTCACCTTACTCCTCTGCCCATTGTCTTCTCTGGCGAGTGGCTTTGGCTGGCAGGCTGAAGGGTAAAGGCTCATCAATGTTATCAGCCAGAGACAGGCCGCGGCAGGCTGGAAGACTATAGGAGATGCCCAAGCTTTGCTAACTGCTCAATTTCCCCAGAACAGACACACATGCCTACATGCAGTTAACGGCCATTTAGTCATTTGGGTCACACCGAACTGCTCGTGCGTCCGTAATGACTGACTCCACATTGGTTGTGGCAAAAACCGGCCATGTGAGCACTGTGTACACAATTTCCTCCAATTCTTCATGCAACACATCACAAAGACTCCACAATGGCTTGTGAACTGACTGATAAGGTTTTCATTGGATTCATCACGCTTATATCGACTTCTAAGCATGTTGTGCTGTCAGTCTGTGCTGAATTTAATGCAAAATTCAAGTTCTTTTCATAGGAAGCACTGTGGATTCTTTACTGTTTTGAGCTTGTTTTCATGACATGTCAATAGGTAGTTTTCATTTTTGAGACCTTTGTGCATGTAACATTTATTATATAAAAAAAATAAAAATCAAAAGGTTTTTTTGAATCTGTAAATATAAACAGCTTGTTCCTTTGAAGATTTTTACACAGATATCTCTTCCCATCACCGACCTGAGCTTCAAGAAAGAAAAAAAAAAACATATCCTTCAAAATTAAGCATCATAAATGGTTTTCAGCTTGGATGCATGCTCCTACCAAATATGTTTAATAAAAAAAAAGTATCTTTTCAAAGGTTATTCAATGGCAATTAATTAAAGGAGCATAAATTGAAAGGTTTTTAAGAATTCAACTGTGGTTCATCCATAGCAATGGACACTTGCTCCTGGAGCTTCACCTTTCTACAGAGTTCATTTCCGCCTTCATTAAAGGTCCCATGACATTTTTTATGCTTATATATAGATCTTAGTTGTCCTTTATTACTGTATCTGAAATCACTTTCCAAAATTCTGCTTGGTGCAGGATTACATCCACTTTGAGCCAGTTCCATAATTTCCCCAGGATTAGCCATTTCTGTGTCTGTAGCTTTAAATGATAAAGAGGAGGAGAGAGGCGGAGCTAACTGGGCTGTTAGCTGCAGTGCTCAAGTTCTAAGACTAAAAAGGTTGCCAAAAAAATACAGCAAAGCAACATAAATATATAGCGTTAAGTTGACTTACTTGTTCAGGGAGAGTTGGTACAGATCCAGACCTTTTCAGCCAGTCAGCAAAACCAGCTCTATATTGCCATATTGCCCAGTTTTTGGCAAAACATTTGGAGCAGACATTTTTTAAGAAGTCATGCTGGCACATTTCCAGGAAAAAAAGTAACCCACTGGCTTGCATGAAGGAAATATAGAAATAAATTTGTGCTCATTTTTATAGCTAAGCACCCAGCAACTTCGCTCAATTGCAATACATGACAGTCAGTGGAGCTAATTATTTTGGGGAGGGGTGCAAAATTCTCTGGGCAGGCAAAGAATGAGAAAGGGGAGGAAACCTTCCCCCATGATCTCATGCGGTGACAAATTCCAGGTCGGCCCCTCTGAGCTGTCGCCCTCTGAACACTGGGACTGGATGACCAAAGCACTTTTTACACCAATCACAACTTCTAACCACTGTAGGACCATACGCAGGCCAGAGGAACACAAAGTGAAATTTTCATGTCATGGGACCTTTAAACAAATCCTATCCAGACCATGAATTAATTTAATTAGTTGGATCCAATGTGTTCTATTTAGGCTGGAATTGAATTCTGCAGGAGGGTAGATCTCCTGGAGCATAGCTGGAGACCACTGTTTTATAGCATCACTCCAAAGAGCCCCTTTTGGCACATTTAGAATGCATGCAGACATCCAGCTGAAATTTGTATGCTTCCACTGAGAACAACTTCCCCAACAGCAATATTCTGCCCTGCTTTTATTGCTATTTTAGAACTAATATAATTTTTTGGTAACTTAAATTTACCAGTCTATGGCAGCTTAATACACATTTGCGTCTGGAGGGACATTGGTTTTGTTAAAGCAATAATCAATTACACTTGAGTGTCTGGCCAAGTCCCAAAATACCCACTGAGATGCTGCTCCTGAAGCCTTTAAATGTGAAGCTCAGTTACTCAGGCTAAATCCTATTGGAACCAGCAGGTGTCTTCACAGAAAACTGGCATGCACATTTCAGCCATGGCGAGGACATGTATTTCCATAAAGCGTGACATACTAAACTAGAAGCATTTCTACTAGAAAATGTGGAGTGTGATTGCATCAATGCTATATAACATCCAATGTTTGGTTTCATGCGTAAGAGAAAGTAAGAGAGAAAAAATAGCAAAGTTGCTCTTAATGTGTATTTAAACCTGAAATCTTCTGATTCAGACACCCTCTTCTTACAACTGCACCACAGGGTTGGGGTGTGAACTTCCCAATTTTACCAAGCCAATAATATTTAAGAAAAAAAACATAGCTGCATTCATGGGCTACTTATTAAAATCAAGCACACACACTCAACAAACAGTGATCAACCAATCAAAAATGTACATACAAGTACACTGCAGGGGATATTAATGGATGTTTTGAAATTGGGACCATGCCCATACATCATAAATTGTAGGAGGAGAAGAGGCGCCATGCAATCACACTAATTTAAATGTAGTGGAATGTAAAATGAATTGAAATGAATATCACAGCTTCATTATATTTCAAATGATCTACATGCAAATTCAGCATTGATGACAATGATATGTAAAAATATGCAAAGCCTTAACATTAGATTTGTTTCCTGATATAGAAAAATAAAGAAAGAACTGAATATTATAAAATACTGATCAAATGGCACATCTTCTCATTCAATATTTTATTATTATTATTATTTTTTTATTATTATTATATGCAGATCAATATTGAAAAAGAATAAAATGATGGAATTTACAATGCAACACATGGAACTAAACAGTAGACAAAAAAGAGTTAAACAAACCAGAATCTGCTCTGTAATACAGTAATAAGGGACTGTTTTCTTTTTACTTGGTTAAATGTTTTTTTTGTGGTAATGTGCAGTAGAACCGTAGTGGAACTGGATCACTAACTGTGTACCAACCTGACCATCACAACTGATGATCCCAAACACATTAAGAAGGGAAGAAACTCCACAAAAAATCCCTTGAAGAAGAACACCTCTTAATTAAACACCATTCGAGGATTCCTCATAAATCTAATAGAAAAAATGCCAAGAGTGTGCAAAGCTGTGATCAGAGCAACAGGTGATGATTTCAATATTAATCTACAATGTAGACAATAATAAAAATAAAGGAAATGAATGAGAGAGTATGTCCAAACTAGTTGTGTATGTTTGGATCTGTGACAATTTTTCCTTTTTTTTACTAATGGTCTTATCTGTTACTCACCCTGTGATCTAGCTGTAAAAAGCCAAATCACACTCTGGATCATTTTCCATTGCTCAGAGCCTTGGTATTACTTGCCACCAAAAAGCATTTGCAGTGTTTCCGCATGGTATTCTTGTTTTTATGATTTCAAATATATGAAAAATGTCACACAGGTATTTGTGAGTCACGTTTAAACCCACCACCACAGGGTTTGCTTGATTTGCCTGATGGAGTATTTAATCATCTGGTTAAATATAAAGTCATGAGACACACAACGACAACAAAAAATAGTTAAAGAATCTGCTGAAATTGTATCTGTCTTCACTGTACTGGACTGGCTATACAGATGACCCTATTAGTTTACACCAGGACTGGGATTTAACACATGGCATGTTTTCTGAAAGCTGAGGGCTGGAATTTGAAATGGTTGCAATGTGATTTAAGTTGGCTATAAATGTGTTGTATTCATAAACATTTTGTGCCCTTCCTGAATTGCAGTAATTCATAATTAACTAGTTTGCTTATAGGAATGTCCTGGCCTTGAGTGTTTTATTAATAAAGGATTTAGGTAACAACTTTACTTAAAAAGCTTTAATATTTATATAGTGTTGCAGTTTGGGGAATCTGATGAACACAGAAGTATACGTAAGTATAAGTATTGGTAATAGATACTTATTATCATATATTACCTGGTTTCGATCTGTTATACTTTAAGTATATCAGTTGTGCAGCTGATGAAACTGAACATATACTTGAAATGCAAACAAAAACAATGAGAAGTCAAGATCCAAACCAGCTCACAATGCACCAAGTACTTTGTACTTTTATTCAAATTAATTATTGGAATTTATACTTAAGTATTAGCAGAAGAAGATAAATGGTAAGATAAAAACTCAGTTTGCGCAGTACTGGATATATGGATGTATGGATGCATGGATGCATGGATGAATGCATGGATGGAAGACACATTTCTATATCTAATGTGGACACAGAACAGACTTTCTAAAATATTAAACTGCTTTCCATTCCATTATTCTTTGGAAGCACCACTGGTGACATTTTCAAGCCAGTGTGGTTCTGCATAATTAGACAGCCACTGAAATAGCAAGCATTTCATCTAAATCTTAACGTGTGTGCAGGTTTCTGCACTCGCAAAGTTGTAGTCAACTTTTAAAGCACACGCATAAATAATAAATCAGCTTTGATTAAGAAATTGAAATGCATAATGCAAAGAGGTGTTTAAACAGCTTTTTACACATTCAGTATTAGCAGTTCAGTCTCAGTTCAGCTTAGCATCTCAGACGTGCTTCTATCGCCATTAGCCTCTATCTGCAATTAAGATGCATTTGTGTACCACTGGAACCCAAGAAGTTGGAAAAACATGTGTGTTCTTTGGAAATAAATCAAGCTTGAACTGATCAGAACTACAATAAATGATAGTGCTTGGCTTTGGGATGTTTATTACCCAAGCTCATGTGTTTTTCATGCACATACAACTGGGGGCTGCTTTAGCTATTCATATGTTTAGCTACTATGACATAGTTAAACAAGCTTTATTAAACAGGAGCGGAATTCCAAACGAATCTGTCCAAATCAATCAATAAATGCTAGTGTTGGAATGTTTATGACCCCAGCTCATGTGTTTTTCATGCACAGACAACTGACCCCCCCTGCTTTAATTATTCATATGTTTAGCTAGTATGACTTGCTTGAACATGCTTTATTAAACAGTAGCGGAATTCCAAACTAATCCATCCAAATCAATCCAATTGCCAATATTTCTAATGTGTCATTCATTCCAGATTATATTTTACAGTTATTTTGAAGAGTTGCACCATTTGAATGAACCACTTGTAGGCTATTTTCATGTCATTGAGCTAACATTAGCATGGAAGCTAATCAGAATCAGAATCATTCATCCTGGAAAAAATTGCATATGTCATTAATAAATAGCTAACTGTTGAGTGAATGATATGAATAGAGGTGTGTTAATGCATGAAGTAGACATTAGTAGTGTGAAAAGATATATATTTTACATGGTATTACAATTGCACATAATATGATATTGCACATAATGAAATTATTTGACACATTTAGAAAACTTTACATGGTACTGCATATAGTAAGAGTATTGCACGTGATAAGACCCTGCACATGGTAATAATAATGATAATGTTTTAGCACTCAGTGAGAACACAACACAGTTTTGCACATTGTAGTATATTGCACATAACAAAATGATAAAAATGCAATAGTCTTTTTTTTTCTTCAGAATGCTGCATGATACTGCACATGGTAGACTAATCTGACATTGTTTCAAATTTGTCTAAATTGAATCAGCTACAACAACTCGGATCTGCCTGTAGCTAGTGATGGGGACGAGACCGCCTATGCCGAGTCCGAGTCAAGACCGAGTCTTTGAAGGGTCGAGACCAAGTCGAGA